>JAQIWA010002759.1:0-12329 GCA_034693305.1 Eueremaeus valkanovi | reverse complement strand
TATCTTCGAATGGTCAAAATAATCACCATTAGATCTATGGTATACTCGCTGGTAATAACGTTCGTGCTTGTTTTTATTGTATTTTTTGTTTTTATTTATTGTATATTCACTTTACTTAACAACAGAATAATATTAAAATAAATATAAATATCATTATTTATAATGACTTTATTATCGATCAAATTGTTATTCAGACATAAATACATTTCTATAGAAATAACTTATATTATGTTGACTTCATTTTTGTAATCAATTTCCTAATGATTCGTAACGTAAAGAAAAGAATCGCTTTTTGGATATAAACTCAAATAAACTTATTTCAGATTTTATATTAAATTTGTTGTTAAATGTAATATAAAATATAAATTGATATTATTTTTTAGTTTATTTATATATTATTAAAAGTTACAAATTATAACCAAGGTTTAAATTTTTGATTAAAGGCTAAAAATTGTTTATAATTTCAAACAAATTTCTATTGAATTTTCTTTTTAATTATAAAGTTATTTCTTTTTATTTCTTTACTTTTGGAAAACTAGCAAAAAGTTTATTCAATTGTGAATAAAAAATAATTGCAGACAAGTAGTCAACTAATTATGTGTTATGGATGTAGTCAAACATTTCTATTGAGAATTTATAATTAGTTAATATAAAAATCAATTTGAAAAACATATCATAGAGTTTCGAGTTTTTATAATTGAGTTAAGTTTTCTCAATTCAAAAATAGGCTATAATTGAAAATTTAATTAGTTTTTGGTATTCACTGAACAAACAGTAAGTATATATAAAATAAGCGAATAATGAATGAAACACTTGAGATGAGGGCCAGTATTATAGACTTTATTGAGTAATATATTTCAATTATAAAAAAATTTTTAAAATAAAAGAAAAATATTGAAATAACTTAAGACTAATGTAAAGAACTGTTACATAAACTCTCCTAATATTAACGTTCATCTAATTTTCAAACAACAGAACAGAAAATCAGCTAAAAATCAAAATTAAAAGCAAACAGACATTACATTACAGGCTTTGATGTGAAAACTGCATCAATTAAACTGTTCATTAATCAAATCAGTTTTTAATTGTTTTCTAAATTTCATACATTTATGTTATGTTAACTTAGAATACAATTGGATTGAAACGATTGTCTGTAAAAATCAATGTCAAAACCCATTACAACAAATTCATTATATTATATATGCGTTCATTTGCAGACACAAAGACTTATATCCATTATATTGCTGTGCATTCTCTCGGATATAATCTTTTGTATAAACATTGAAGACTAACAAAAATTTACATAAACTGTAAAAACATTTGTTAAATAAATATTAAACTTTTTTTTATACTCATATCAGTTATGCTATTAGTTTCACAAAAAAAAAGATAACGAATAGGCTTTTGAATTACATTTGATTAGTTGTGCAAAAAATACATTGTTTGAGAATCATCAGTGAAGCTTAACCAGTCCAATTTAATTTGCTCAAGTTAGACTATGATAGTCCGGCAAAATATGAGTAGCAAGCACGAATCATATACCGAGTCCATCGCTTTTAAAGGCTTGAATAAAATTGATTTTTTTCACGAAAATTATTTTATTATTCGAAAGACATATAAAATAAAAGTTGAAATTATTAGTCTATAAAACTTAACTCTTGAAAATCGATCGGAGATTCTCTGTCAGTCCAGCGCTGGAACTGAATGGAGAAAAATATTTATTTTATATATCATTTATTGACGAAAAATAATAGCATTTCATCCGCTAATCCTTTGATGTGCGACGACTTAAAGCCCATAAGGATGAAGAGGAATGACCGCACATACCATACCATACCATACAATATCTATCATCTCTTACTTCACGCTTACTTAGAGTTCGGATAATATTTCTAATTCTTATTATATTTTGTGGTAAACAATCATTTCGTGCGCTTTTCTTCAGTTTTAATACTTTTTTTTATCAGAAAAAGTAATTTCAAATCGAAATAAGTCTCGAAAAGAGTAAAAACAAAACAAAGAAAGAAAATACTCGTCGGATGAAAATGTCTTATATCTATAAAAATATAGACTATTTTTTTAAAAATTGAGAATCAATTAAATATTGATTAAATGAAAAGTAAGCATGTGCAGATGAGAGAGCATAAAATTAAATTATCAGAAAAACTAATCGTAATATATGGAGCTAGATTATATCGAAGTTTTAAACTTGCCAAGCTCATAAATGTAATCAAAATGAAAAATATTTCAGAAATATATAGGATTTAAGAAATATAATGAATAAGTTATAAAATGTTTGCATTTGATAAATTCATATTAAGCAAGCTGAATATTTTTAGTTAATATATTTCGAGATCAAAATATTGATTTGAATATTGAGAACATTTACCGAATATCTGAATATTAATACATAATCAAAGACAGTCTATACGACTCTGACTTATCTAAAGTAAAAGTATCTGAAGTTCTCTTTAAAAATCGCATCGATTCTGAAGTATTGCAAAAAATTCTTTTGAAACTCATATTTATTTCACCGCTATTTCTATGGCAACTATTTCTATGTTCGCGCAATTGTGACCTGAGATCATAGGGAAAGCCATACTATTGTAGGCATTCATTCGCTTTTTATCGCAAGTTCTTAGAGCACAGATACCTCGTATTCAGTCGTTGAGTGCTTTGTGTTGGAGAAAGAGCTCTCAGTCTTCTCATTGTTCGCGCATTTATTCGTTTGAGAAAAAGAAAATGAAATAAATTCTGTAAAAAAAACTTGTATTTCGTAACCGAATAAAAGAAATTATCAACTTTTAGATATATAACTCATCTGTGTAGTCTGTGTAGTATAAGGTTTGACCATTTGGTCAATTCTTCTACACTTTCTTAACTCTACTTATATTTGGTGTCAAAAATATTTTAATTTCAGTGCAAACACAAGATTTGAATTTTTCACTCAATATTCACTATTTTTAAGAATATTTCATAATATTTCTGATTCAATACATTAAAACTTTTTGTATATCTCTTCTGAATCACGACTTTCTTTATATTGAACTAAAAACAAGTTTTGATACGAAAAAACTTTTATCAAACACTTGAGAAGAATCACAAAGAGTTTAAGCTCTTCTCTCATATCAAAGCTATTGTGTGCTAGAGATTAAAAGTGACACAACTTTTATCTTATATTTATTTTCGATGTCAAATGTTTTTCAGGTAAGACTCGAATAAACTTTTTATGTTCTTAAGTCTGTATTGGTTTCAATGCACTCAATCGTAAACTTGTTTCTGCACTCGAATGACACTTCTGTGCAATACACTCGTGTCGTGTCGTTCATTGCAAACACGATGTCATCGACTTATTCCTACTTTAAATGGCTTTTAGATTACATTTTTATATTAATATACTTTTTTAATGCAATTTATCAAAAGATAAGAAATTCTTTTTAAAAAGCATTAATTTTTATTCTTAGAAATTAAGTACAAAAATAGATTATATTTCTTTAAGATAACCGAATATTTTAGAAATGTTCTGAAAAAAATTTCAATTCAATTAACTCAACAAAAGGAAGAAATATAGCTTTAAAAGCAAAAAAAATTGTAACGAATAAAAGAAAATTATATTCTGGAGAATAATATAAATTGATTTTATATTTTGCTGATTCGTATGAAAATTAAATGATTTTTTGCCGACAGTCGACAAATCAAGCGTAAGCTTAAGATAGCATAAGAAATACGATATATTGATAGCGAAACTGATTGGAACTCCAGTGCCATTGAATTGACTGATATCTTAATGTTCGCATTGTTTGGCTCTCTCTCTCTCTCTCTCTCTCTCTCTCTCTCTCTCTCTCTCTCTCTCTCTCTCTCTCCATTCTCTCCTTCACTTTCTTCCTTCGTGTGCCAAATGGTCCGAAATAAAGGTTTGACTATTTTTCTGTATTTATGTTTTCCATTATATGCCGTTAAAACAGTCAGAGCTGACTATTCCGGCAAACTTTTGGCAACAATTGTCCGAAAATAATGGTTATGTTTATAACAGTTATCGGAAACGAAAAGAATTACTTCGATATGCGTTACAGATCTGAACCAGACTTAGGTATTCGTGTGCACTGAATGTCTCAGACGTTTGTAGAACTAAAGTTACACTTCTTTAGTATTATTTCAATAGTTTATTAGTAAAATGTATAAAAAAAAGAACCAGTGCTAAACAAATAAAGTCAATCGCTTGGACATTGAATTATTGTAATGCTTTGGCTTGACTTCACTTCTGTTTAACACTAAAGACAAACAATTTCTTTATAACAGAATTTATGTCTATTTCTCGAGAAGTTCTTTAAGCTTAAGACATCTTGCAATAAGAATGATCAAGCTTACTAAACTTGAACCATATGAACAAGTTTCTAATTATAAACAAGTTAAAAAGATAAACGAATTTAATTAAATCAATATTTAATAGTCAGAAAGCCTTTCAAAATGAACTCTTAAAGTGTCGGCCAAATAAACAGATTTATAGCAAAAGAGATTTAGTGACCAATTGTCTGCTATTGATATGTAAAGTCCAATGAATTGGTTTAACTCAACTATTGTTTGTCATTTTGAGACAAATCCTAAAACATTGACTCAAAGTGAGAGAAAAATACTATAATTCGATGTTTTTCTTATTGAGAGCTATTCTCCAGAGCTTTATATAAATGACATCCGAAAAGAGGAAATATTTTTGTCTGAACCACAGTATCGACAGAATAATATCCAATGTTTAGCGACATTACATTTTTGCTATTTCTGGTAATTTGATTTCATTCATTTCTTCCGAGGGGTTCAGGGTTTAGGTCACGTTAACAAAGGGAGCCTTCGCTCGCATTTTTGCTTTTCAATGCATTCAGCCCTACATTACGAGAGGAACGTTAGAAATGCAGTCATATATACAGTATTACTGAATATTCTTAATCAAAATTAAAAGCAAATGACTTGTTGTGCGGCATAACTGAATAAAATTTATTCAGACATACTCTGTGTGTGTGTGACTGAATGAAAACGCAATATTAAAAGCATATTCAATGTTATTCACTGTTTTTCTCAACTAATTATATAAATATTATATAATCCCTATTCAACAGAACAACTGAATTAATTAGAAAATATTCATTAATTTTTTTGTTAGGAATCTCTGCTGTATTCACGACAAAAAAAAATTAATTTAGATAATAGAGTAATATTAGAGAGAAAGCAGAAATTTTTATTATATAAGAAAGAAAATGCAATTTTGATTCAGAAAAAAAAAGATATTTTTGCTATTGATTTCTGGGAATGTTTGCGACACAACTCGAACGGGAGTTTGAAAAACAAAAATTTTTTGACTAAAAGCGGAGCAAATAATAAAATTTAAAATCTATGGCTAAACTTGATCTGGAAATACAGATTTGTAGAGAAAAGAGCGCAAACATACAGAACATACACTCAGAACATGTATTTTGTAGAGAAATCTAAACTCAAGCGACTCTTCTGTCTATCCGTACCTTATATTCAGTTCAGTTGTTTTGATTCAATAAATAACAGAATAGAGAGAAGAGTCGGATATATGGCTAAAATTAGAGCTGATATGAGCAGACATGTGGCACTTGTGCACAAGTATGCATGTGTTGTCGGTATTAGAGTAGCAAATATACTGATATCAGTTTATTCAATCCATATGTGTATGCAGTTTAGCTGAATATATCCATGACTTGCATGTAAGGCATTGTATGCATTGTGTTGTGTCTGAGCCCAACAGATCAATACAGACACGAGTAGAACGAGTAGAGCCAAAGCCAAAACAAAAGCATAACATTTTCAATGGACATAACATTTGTTTGAAAACTGTTTTAATAATCTCTAATAATAGCGAGACTGAGAAAACACACTTCAAAACAATTGCTGCGAAATATGTTCACTGAAAAAGTGATTCATTTTATTAAATTGCAGGACATTTAGAGACAGAATATATGCATAAAAGTAACTGAGAATTGAGTCAATCAAAGCTAATATGCGCTTCAGTTTACGTGTATGTAAAGTAATTTTATTAAATATTTTATTGTTTCAAATAAATATTGAGATAATGTTTAGTGAAAATTATTATTTTTCATTCTGTTTGTTATATTTAGTAAAATTGCTTTTTCCTTATATACGTGTGATTCTAATGGAGCAGAAAATCTTAAATATTCGCATACAGTCTGACAATCATATTGTTATAATTTTTTTTTATTTATTCATACATTGTTTTGTATTTATATCAGATATAAGAATAAGTTTATTATTTTTCTATATATTAATGTTTGAGTCATTCATACGCATAAAGAACTTATTTAAATACAAATTGAAATTTTCGTTTCATTTAATTCTACACTCGAATGAAGTTATGGCAAGAATTGTATTGAATTCCGTTTGGATATACAGAACACAAAAATAGAGCTGAAATATAAATATAGAATTACTGTTGACTTCATTTTTAATCATATATTATATTATTCTTTCAATAAAATATTTCTAATGTTGTACTGAAGAAAATAAAGGCACGAATACTGTAGAGGAATGTGTTGTTTGAATACTATATTCCTTATATAAAAAAATATATAAAAATAACAAAAATTTTAAGAATAAAATGTCTTATCTCTGCTGAACACAAGTTTAATAAAATATTTTCTTTGCCAAACATGTCTGGCAATGGGAACGGGAGGAGAAGGATGGGAAGAGGGGGAGATGGAGGGAGAAAGAGAGGGATAGAATTATAATAAGTTAGAGATAATATTTCATGTATTTTACTAATACCTGCTTAAAGTGTGAGACAAAATACATAAAATAATCTCAAAAAAAGTCTTCGCCAATAAATTTGGTAAAAAAATAAAAGAAATGATAGAAAAAACAAAAAACAAGTAATAAATTCAAATAAATAAATAAAATTTAGGACTTTTGTCGAGACATTGTATAGGAAAATATATTTTTAGCATAAAAGTAAAGAATGAAAAATTGAATATAAATTCTGTCGATTCCTAACTCATCTTCTTATTGAAAGTCGTTAAGTGAGAGAACAGACAGTCTGTATGAGAGCCACTGTACTAAAAGTCGTGATCTTAGTGTCGGTGGGGTTTCAGTTATAAACTATGCAAAGTGGCACAAAAGGGAGAGGGAGGAAAGGGAGGAAGGAAGAGAGAAGAGTGGTGCAGGCATTAATGTATTTTTCTTTTTGGTTGAACACAATATCGGTGCACATGCATAGAGCACAGGCATAAAGCACAGGCATATAATATTTCTCATCTAACGTATAATATGCATAAAATACATACTAAACATACAGTCACTCAAAATATTGTAAGAAACGGAAAGTTTTCTATTATTTCTATCGTTCAAATCGATATACCGTTCCTCCAAATGTAATGCTATGCCAACTATGTTATGGATGTAAAGCAGAATATAGTGAACAATCATATTATGGATATATACCTCATATGATTACTGTTCCCCAAACGCCATAATATGATGAAACGGAACAAATTTGCTTAAAAGGCGAATCTTTATACAGATATTAAAGTTAAGGTACTGTAGACACGGATACCAGTGCTCACTCCCATTCTCTCTTTCTCTATGGGTTTCACTTTAAGGCATAGACTGCTATTTGATATATAAAACTCAATAAGACTTAAGTTATTTGAGACTACAATAAGCATAATATGTATTAATATTATATAAATATATTTTACTTTTCTTCATAAAAATTTGCATTCGATTGCAATTCTTTGGGCAAAAGAAATGCTTGAGAACTGATCAAGGTTCATTGGAAATATTTCTCAAAAAGAAAATTTTTAAGATATATACTGAAAATTCAAGTGTAAATGCTGTTGAATGATCATCCAGGTCTGTTATTTGATAAGCAGCAGAGATACATTAAGAAAGTTTTTATTTTTCATTTTGTTATTATTAGTCAATAAATGATTCTATGATTCTATGGTAATGATTGGATCGGAACCAGTTTTTATGTTGGTCATGTAGGTCTGCACAGCTAGTCAGACCTCATTATGTCATATTCTGGATGAGCTCTACTTTTATTCTATACTCTCTTCTAATATATGTCTGATTTGTTACTCATATTTCTCTCGTATATAAAAATAATATAACAAAAGGTAATGAACGGACGCATACATACTGTACAGCAAAATATATTCTCTGCTCTCTTGGCTCTCATTAGTGATGGCATTGTATTAATCATATGAATAGAGTTGTTCTTTCTGTTGACTCTCTTTTCAAATTATGTATGTTATGTTCAAATATGAAAATATATAGAAATTGTTACAATTGTATCGTTATTTTATAACATTCTTAAGTAATCTAGTAAGATCTTTGGTTACCAATTTGCCCTGTTATGATAGGGGTTGCAGTTTCAAAATATAATAGAAAAGGTGTATATTTAATGATAATATGGTTTATGTAATATCAAAGTACAAGCAATTTGTAATGTTTTCGATTCAATGATAGAGCCATTGAATTAATGATATGATTCTGAATAGAAGTTAATTATTAAATAGAGTTCTTCACTAGTAATTTGATTGATCCAGCATTGTATCCAATATAGTTCAATACTGCTCTCTATTGCCTCATATCCTCAGGTTTTGTTTGATTATCTTCAGTCTAATAGGATTATCGACGAGTGAATCGATTTATAAGAATAAAAGAAATCATTCTTACCTTAGGTTACAATACTCTTAAGCAGATTGAAAATCTCAATGACAACGCTCCAGGTCATTATTATACAAACGAGCTTGAAACCTCCTTTTTGACTAACTGGATGAAGACAGGCATATAATCCCTGTTATGTGATGTTAGCCTAGATATAAAATGTGATCATATATTGGAAACAATACAATAAAATGCAAATAATTTCCAAAATAATTACAATAATTGTTTGAATTATTCTTTAAAAACAAAGCAAAAGATTATAATTTTTTGTGAGATATAAGGCAAACGGAATTCCTTTCAGTTATGTACAAGAAGTCCGGTTATGTAGAGATAGTAAATACATAGGAAAGGCAGTGTAATTGTGCCAAATGACTCCTCTGACTGTGTTTTCATCCTCAATACGTCTGTAAGAATACAATAGAATTGAATACACAGTGAGTCTACACAACAATAGTGTAGTCGAGAGAAAAGAGAAGTCAAATGAATGAATCGATTTATTCACTCATTTCTCATGAGTTTGTGATTCAAATTGCTTTTTGTGGCTCTTATTCTCTCCAAACACAGACTCATTGACTCTCTCTTAGAGTTGAGATATATTTTAAATTAAGTTTCTCTTCACTACTCATTCATTCCTTTCGTTTTATTATTCTTTTCTCAATTGTTGTCTAAGTTTTGAATATCTGAACGACTATTCTCTCCTTTTTTCTAATGTCTGACCGATTCTTCTGGATCTAAATCAGGATATTTGCCTCTATTTTCTATTCTGGGTCTGAACTTTCACTCAAACAAAATAGATATGAATTATGCATTGATTGACTCAAAGGAAAGTCAGCTTTTATGCGAAACAATAAGTCAAACACAACAGTCATTAAAGATTTATATAAAACCAGTCGACGAGAACTTTCGACACAAAATATATGGAAGAATAGAAGTCTATACACAACTAAAATTGAATACAGAATATATTAGGCAGGGTATATTAATGCTTTTTGTATTAAAATGAGCATGATCCTTATTAGAACTTTTCTTTATAAAAAGGCCTGGTGATCAAGGTGTCATTCTGAATGATAATAGTCCGGATAAGTTTAGAAATAAATATTATTTATACAGTGAGAAAATTATGTAAATGAACTCATTGTTCCAATTATTTTATGCTATATTTTATTCAGAAGTCAGTTATTCTAAACATTTTTTGCCTAAAATTTTAGTGTTTTAGTAAAACTCGTTTTTATTTGAATCGATGCCATAAATCGGTTGCAAAACGGATTAAATGGATAAATGGTTGCGAGAAAAGCAAAGGAAGTGTAATATAGCTCTTCTTATATGCAATAGAGAAAGTGAGCCTGATTAGCATTTTAGATGAGAGGGAAAGGGAGAGAAGGATGAGGCGAATGGAAGAAAGTATACTAATATTCAGTATATTCGCATCAAAATACATATAAACACTGTTTTGTTCTCAGCAGTCATCAGGAGATGACTGGGAAGAAGACCTCAAGGCGTGTGTTCAGTGTCGGAGTCGGTTGTCTCTGCTCTGAGTCGTTGTATTTCAATATATTTTCAAATATATAAGACTTTTGTGGAGAGAATTCAGGGAAGCATTAAATTGCTTTCGGTTCGCATCAATGAATTACTGTATGAATCGTATGATATGAATACAGAAATAAATGCAAAGCCCATCACAAGAGGGACAGACTATTCTTCTTCTGAGCTGAAGAACAGAAACATAGAGTGTATATAAATGCGACCAAATTCGGGCCAATTATACAATTTTGTTG
Organism: Eueremaeus valkanovi; assembly: GCA_034693305.1. Taxonomy (NCBI): domain Eukaryota; kingdom Metazoa; phylum Arthropoda; class Arachnida; order Sarcoptiformes; family Eremaeidae; genus Eueremaeus; species Eueremaeus valkanovi. The sequence goes on along the minus strand of JAQIWA010002759.1, from coordinate 1,854 downwards.
AGCGATAAATGAATTTCGTTCAGAAGATTAAGTCTATTATTAAAACTTATTATTTGCACAAAAGAAGTGTTCAGTCGAAGCGATATGTTATGTGTTATGTATAGAAAAAATATTGCTTTCTCTTAGAGATCCATCAAATATGTTGTGTTTAGAGTTAAAGATAAAGTTTTTATACTTCAGATAAACTTATGGTTTGTATTAGGTTTCGATATTTTATATTAAACACATTATTCAATATTTGTGCCAAACTTTTCTCATATATCTCTTCCATAGCTCCATAACTACAGTATATTTGGTTCAAAAAACTTTGCAAATAATGAATGACTTTATCTTTATTTTTAATACACAACACAACCAATTCGTAAATTACTTTCATTCCTACTTGTATTGTGTTATATACCAGTGCAATACCAGTGCACTCACTCTTTCTATCTCTTATCCCACGAGTCTTATAAATAATATATTCTCTTATATTACTTCCATATATAGAGTGAACAATAATTGTGTGAATTTGATATTTGTATTGTATTTTCCAAAAACTCGATATTTGGTAGAAAATAAGTGTACGAACAGAATGTCGTTCATTAAAATATGAATTATTATTCAGATCGGGTTTCACTACTTTTCCGCTAATTATATTTGTAATACAAAACGAGAATTTTGTTTCGATTTTATTTTTCTTTATTGTTTGACATCTTTTTATTCATTATTATATAAAAGTTTTATAAAATATATTAGGGGTCGGCTGAACACAACTACAGTGGTCTAACCCTTACATCATTTGCCAATTTATATCCTAATAATAGTCTAATAAATTGTGTCTAAACTCTATCCGATTCTCCGCTAACAAGACTCTCATGTTTTTTGTTGCGAATGTTTGCCGCAAATGGATATTCAGATACAAATTATAATACAGTTTTCGATGTCTAATGAAGATAAAGATGAAAATTGATGTAAAAATATTGCATTCATTCAGATGTGAAGTGCAATGAATCTCAAGCTAATGAAGGAATAGTTTTAATACATAGCGAGTAATACAAACACTTGTAGTTTAAAATCAAGTCAAAGAAAAGTAAACCTAATTTGTGTGAACTAAGCCAGGTTTCATTTAGCATTCAATTTTTTTGGAGCTTTTTATTCTTGTCTGCGCTTTAATTGATTATATTTTACATTAAATCATATAAACAAATAAATAAATCGAAATTTTGTTTGCAATATATTATTTGAATTATTGGAGGTTTGACTCAAAGGTTTGAAATATTTTTTGTGAATAAAATTCAAACGAAAATTCTGGAAACAAATCTTATCATTCAATTCAATTAAATAAATTAATTATACGAAACACAATATATTATACAATTTATTAATGCTTTAGAGACAAAAGTTTTCATATTCAGTATAACTGACTTTTCCTTAATTTTTCTTATAATAAATATTAATTAAAAATATAATGAAATTGTTTGCTATAATTCTTTGGAGAAATTTTCATTTGAATGGCTTATAAATATTGAATGCAATGACAAATGAATAGAATGTTTTCCAGAAATAAGTTAATAAAATATGATTTTGTTTAGACTTTGTTTTATACCTACGAACGAGTTAACAGAACATTGAATAATTGAGCTTATGGTATATTTTGAGCAAGGTAGGTTTGAGGATTCCATATATCCAACTTTAATTATTAAGGTGTAGTAGACTCATTAGATGCGAGGTAAAGCTCTAGGTAAAAAATGATGTATAAAGTGCGTGAATTCGTATTTTGTTTGTCTTTGGCTCAAATGTCAAGACTCGCCAAACCATTGGATGCAGTGCTTTGGCTGCACAGATGTCTCTGTCATTTGTCTGATCAGTTGA
>JAQIWA010002758.1:0-7500 GCA_034693305.1 Eueremaeus valkanovi | reverse complement strand
CACCCATTTAAAGTTTGAGAATAGGTTGAGGTCGTTTCGACCCCAATGCCTCTAATCATTCGCTTTACCGGATGAGACTGAATCTCATCGAGTGTCTGCTATCCTGAGGGAAACTTCAGAGGGAACCAGCTACTAGATGGTTCGATTAGTCTTTCGCCCCTATACCCAGGTCTGACGATCGATTTGCACGTCAGAATCGCTACAGACCTCCACCAGAGTTTCCTCTGGCTTCGTCTTGCCCAGGCATAGTTCACCATCTTTCGGGTACCAACGTGTACGCTACAACTCCGCCAGATCGTCAATAAGCGAAATTGGCGGGCTGTTACTGCGCCTCACCGTTACCCCAGTGAAGGAGTAACCGGCATGAGGATCGTAACTCAATCAACTTTACTTTCATTGCGCCTCTCTGGCCTATTCAAGACCGAGTGACTCGCGCACATGTTAGACTCCTTGGTCCGTGTTTCAAGACGGGTCAGGTAGATACCGACCTACTAGCCATCGATTGCACTCAGGTACGCACAGAAAATACTATCGCCAGCATAGACCGACCTGTGAGGCTGTCTTTTCGTGCAAAACACAAAAAGATCGACCAGACAGGCACAGTCTCGACAACAGTACTGTACGCACCCATTTCAGCAAACCCCGCATAAGCGGAGAAATTGAGCCGATCAGTATACTAAGTGCCGCTCCGAAGAGACAACAGGCCACAAGCTATAACACTAGCATGCACTCCGCAAAGGAATACATCCAGCTACCTTCCTGTGACCATCGCATACGGACGCACTAGTTATCTAATCGGTCATGGCTTTAGCACGAGAATGAAGAAATGCACCGCCTGGCAGAAGCATTGGTGTCATCGGCATCTGCCCTCTAAAGAAGACCGAATACGATACCGACAACTGCTTCGCACCAGAACAGTTGAATCCTCTCCTCGGCAAACTTCGTGGTTCCACCTGTTTACCTACAAACGGTTTCACGTCCTATTGAACTCTCTCTTCAAAGTTCTTTGCAACTTTCCCTCACGGTACTTGTTTGCTATCGGTCTCGCTGTAATATTTAGCCTTAGGTGGAGTTTACCACCTGCTTTAGGCTGCACTCTCAAGCAACCTGACTCTAGTATGCAACAGTTTGCGCACAACGTCTCGTAACAGCTATGGGCCTAGCACCCGCTATGGAAAGTGTCCTTGTCAGAGGAACTTGCGTTACAGAGACAGAGTACGATGCACTGCTGTATTCACGCTGCATCTTCTGTACGCCTTTTGACGACAGAACTTAGCGCTGAGCTCAACCCTTTTCGCTCGCCGTTACTAAGGGTATCCCTTTTGGTTTCTTTTCCTCCGCTTATTTATATGCTTAAATTAAGCGGGTAATCTCGCTTGATCTGAGGTCGACATAGAAAGAACCGACAGAGAGAAAGACCGAAGAATTGAATTCAATCGATCAGTCAGTCAGTCAGTTAGTCAGTCGTTTACCGTTGACTTTATACAGTTAGAGACGTTTGTGTGTTGATAGCGTGTCTTTTGAACACCGTTCTATTGTTTGACAGTAGCCAGCAAAACTTGTAGTGTTCTGCTGTGTATCGCCACTGCTTGAACGATAACACGCGCGGATCAACCGTCTCTGATAGTATGTTAGACAGTCTGGTAATGCATTAGTCCGACGAGTACACAACAGTATAATTTCGGTATACTCGACAGTACGGACTTGTACAATGATTTTAATATCATACCGACCCTCAGACAAACGAAGCCCCGGGAAAGACCCGAGGCTGCAATATGCGTTCGAAAATCAAGTGCTCGGCGTGTCCTGCATTTCACACCGCTTAACGCAGCTAGCTGCGTTCTTCATCGACCAGCGAACCGAGTGATCCACCGTTTGCAGTTGTACTTATATTTTCATTTCGTTTGTTATCGAAAAAATATTTTCAAAGCACAAGACTGCTCAACTTAATGGGCACCGTGACCAGCTATGCAGGCATTACTATACGCACACACACATATGAAATGTGTGTGTGCGCGAATAATTAAGCCTAGCGGCACAACAGAGTGTGTCACACCACTGCCCGACTCTCTACCAGAGACACTCTACAAGAGAGAGTCTACCGGCAAAAGAGTACTACTGCTGGGCACTGTGGATTAGACACCTGACAATAGCTGGCTTGAACGGCAAACACCGGAGTAGAGAAGATTGTATGATCGGTCGCTCACGTACATAAGTACCCGTTGATCAACGACTCAAACTCCGTTTGGTATATGTTTGCGTTCCGTATTCATATGAAAACGAGCGACTTTGCGTTCAACAACTGATATATATATACAGTGTCTGGCGAGTGTGTGTTCGCACAAACTATATATCGGTAATGATCCTTCCGCAGGTTCACCTACGGAAACCTTGTTACGACTTTTACTTCCTCTAAATGTTCAAGTTTGGGCATCTTTCCAAACACAGCGCTGCCACTACGAGAATAGCTGCGCCGGCCAGTCTGAAGACCTCACTAAAACATTCAATCGGTAGTAGCGACGGGCGGTGTGTACAAAGGGCAGGGACGTAATCAACGCGAGCTTATGACTCGCGCTTACTGGGAATTCCTCGTTCAAGGGGAATAATTACAATCCCCTATCCCAATCACGAAGAAGGTTCATTGGGTTTCCCACTCTTGACAGAGTAGGCTTGAAAAGCACGCTGATCACTTCAGTGTAGCGCGCGTGCGGCCCCGGACATCTAAGGGCATCACAGACCTGTTATTGCTCTGTTTCGTGCGGCTGAATCGCCGCCTGTCCCTCTAAGAAGTGTCGTCGGCGTTTGTAAGCCGACGATCTATTTAGTAGGCTAGAGTCTCGTTCGTTATCGGAATTAACCAGACAAATCGCTCCACCAACTAAGAACGGCCATGCACCACCACCCACTGAATCAAGAAAGAGCTCTCAATCTGTCAATCCTTCCAGTGTCCGGGCCGGGTGAGTTTTCCCGTGTTGAGTCAAATTAAGCCGCAGGCTCCACTCCTGGTGGTGCCCTTCCGTCAATTTCTTTAAGTTTCAGCTTTGCAACCATACTTCCCCTGGAACCGAAAGACTTTGGTTTCCCGGAAGTCGCAAGCCGAGTCATTTAAGGAACTCAGGCTTATTACTGGTTGGCATCGTTTATGGTTAGAACTAGGGCGGTATCTGATCGCCTTCGAACCTCTAACAAAAACCACAATCTGGCAGTCAATCACTCTGCTATGTCCGACTCGTGCCCCACTCTAATACGCTATAAAGAGTCCGAATTCAATAGAACCGACTATGGCTGCTAGCCCAACCACTCATCGACACAGTCCCTCACTCAGCATACTTCAAGTCAACCTTCATGCTTCCATTAATGCCGCCGCTCATCTTTCACAAGTTGCCCATGAACGGGCACTTGACATTCTTCTCATTCAAGAACCGTATGTCTACCGCAATCGTGTAAGCGGTTTCGATCGCATGCACCAACTGATCGCTACAGGCGATAGTCCGCGTGCTGCGATTGTCATCGTCAATGACCGAGTGACAGTTCAACACCTCACTCATCTTTCGGATCAAAACCACGTAGTGGTCTCCGTATCCACTCAAACCGAGACATTTGTGCTAGTGTCGGCTTACCACCGCCCTCAGGCTTCGAATGAGGACGAGTTGGATAAGCTCTCGTCAATACTCGACAACGCGCATACGTCAAAGTTATTGATCGGCATTGACGCGAATGCTAAGTCCGCTTCTTGGGGATCGCCTATTGACGATCCACGAGGCAATAATGTGGACAATTTTATAGCGGCCAACTCTCTCTATCTTCTCAACGACGGTCTATTACCAACATTTATGAGAGCCAACGGAGAATTCAGTTTCGTAGACCTGACTCTCATAAGCGGCTCCCTAACCGCCAGAATCACTGACTGGTGCGTCTCTGAAGAGGAGAACCTAAGCGACCATCGCTACATTCTCTTCAGTCTTTCACTCACATCGCACACCCATAATTCGCACATCTATACCAGGAGGTACTGCACATCGCGGGCTGACTGGCCTGCATTCACTGCCCGACTGGAATTGCTCCAGCCCCGTATCGCGCTCTCGATCACCATGGCACACACACCACTGCTAGTTGAGGCGGCCGCCAATGAACTGCTCAACGGTATAGTCTCCGCTGCAGATATCGCCATACCGCGTAAGCGAGTCTGCGAACGGTCAGTCCCTTGGTGGACGCCGGCACTAACGGCACAGAGAAGAGCTGTTCGCCGTCTTAGGCGCCACTATAACCGCGCACGTGGCAATGATCGAGAGACCCAACGCATCCCATACATAACTGAGTTCAACCGATACAAAACAATGATCACCCGACAAAAATTCGCTTCTTTTCGTGACTTCTGCACGACAGAGTCCGAGACGGACCCCTGGGGGCCTGTGTACCGCCTGTATAGGCTCAAGAAAAGGCAAAAGGCTCCGCTTAAGTCTCTTCTACGCCCGGATGGCACGTATACGTCCAACCAAGTTGAGACAATCGAGACTCTTCTTGCCGGTTACTACCCGTGCGATAGTCCGGCCAATGATACACCCGCCCAATCAGAGCTCAGACAGAGCGTTGCACTGCTACCTGCAACTGATGACGACCCTCCATTCACAGAGCTGGAAGTCCTGCACTCTATTAAGCGTATGGATACGCATAAAGCCCCGGGCCTCGATCTGCTCACGGCCGACATTGTTAAGCAGGCATGTAGTGTCTTACTGCCTCAGTTCACGTCGCTTTTCAACCGCTGCCTTACAGTCGGCTACTTCCCAAAGCCTTTTAAGTCGGCACTTGTGTGTTTTATCCCAAAGCCAAACTTTGCTACAACCGACACGTATAAGGCCTACAGACCCATCTGCCTTCTCTCAGTCGTGGGCAAAGCCCTCGACTCTTTATTGATTCGCCGTATAGGCTGGTATTTGCATACCACTCGCCAACTCAGTGACCGACAATACGGATTCACGCCTCAGAAATCTACGGCCGATGCAATAGGCGCACTTATTGGCATTTGCCGGACTGCCCTCACACAGAAACGGCATGTGATTGTCGTCTCTCTCGACGTTGAAGGCGCCTTTGATTCGGCCAAATGGCACCAAATTCTGTCGGCGCTTAAATCCAAGGGATGCCCCAAGAATTTGTACCGTCTTGCGCTCAACTATTTCTCCGATAGGACAGTGACTGCCCAAACAGAAACGGCATCAGTCGATCACCGGCAGACTCAAGGATGTATGCAGGGTACTCCTTCTGGTCCGCTATTCTGGAACGTCCTCTACGACAGCTTTCTTAAGCTGCCGTTTGATCACTCGGTCTACCCACAAGCCTTTGCCGACGACGCTATTATTATAGCAGTAGACTCTTCTCGTGACAGAGTAGAGCGCCGCATGAACGCAGCTCTCGAACTGCTCCACGCTTGGAGTGTAACCGTTTCTCTCCGTTTCAATGCCGCCAAATCTGCGGCTCTACATATGAGTCACGCCCGGTCTGATAGGCCGCCAATCATTTATTTGGGCGGCGAAAGAGTGCTGTTCTCGCCCACAATCAAATACTTGGGTATAGTCCTCAATAAGACGCTGGATCTCTCTGACCACGTATCCTACGTGTGTGGACGGGCAAAAGAGGCCATATCTCGCCTTTCTCTAGTATCGAGAGCCAATTGGGGTATTGGTCCTCAATCAATGCGCACTATTTACCGCTGTGCGATAGAGCCTGCCTTACTCTATGCATTACCTGTCTGGATCGATAGGGCCCGAATAGACAAGAACTTGAGGCGTATTCGTTCGGTGCAACACTTTTCTCTCATCCGAATGACTAAATCATACCGGACAGCGCCTACGGATGCATTGTGTGTTTTGGCCGGCATAACACCGATTGCTCTCCGCATGGAAGAGCTGACAGCCAACAACTCTCTCCGCCTCGGCATACAACCGCCTGAACGCATCAGAAGCCGTCTGGATCATCTCATCGCCTACACACATATCGAGAAGCGCATACACTACTTCACTCGCACTCACCCCGCACAACGTATCTCCATATCGTCGATCCCGTTTGCCGCTGAGCATAACATTTACACGGACGGGTCTAAGCGTGAGGCAGCAGTTTCTGCAGCCTTCTGTGTCTTTCTCGGCAACGAGTGTGTGCATGAGCACTCTTTCGGCCTATCGCCTGAATGCTCTGTCTTTCAGGCGGAACTCATAGCCATTCGTGAGGCATTAACTTATACCCAGTGCTCGGGGCATTCTTCGGTCTGCCTGTGGTCTGACAGTCTCTCTGCTATTCAAGCAATCGGCTGCTTCGAGTATTTTTCACCGATAGTGAGTGAGATACTTGCCCTCTGCGTAAGTCTCGGCGAAAATAATGTCCGACTGGCCATCTGTAAGGTTCGTGCACACAGTGCCGTTGAAGGCAACGAGAGAGCCGACGCTCTCGCTAGGGATAGTGCGACCAGTGACTTTGTATACGGTGCGCTCCCTGTGACATTTGTTAAGTCCCGTATAAGGGCAGAGACGAAACGTCTCTGGTGCCAGCAATGGGCGACTAGTGAAAAGGGTCGGCTCACATATGAATTTTTTCCGACAATTGAACAGCGTTTTGCGGCTCATTATTTTGTCCCTAACTTTTACGTGACTCAGTTCCTAACTGATCACGGTGCATTCCCGGCGTATTTGCACCGGTTTCGTCGCTCTCATACACCTGACTGTTCACAGTGTCAAACACCGGACAACTCCCGGCACAGACTCTTTGTTTGCCCGGCCTACAGCACTCTCCGGCAAACATTCTTCGGATCGATAGGCGTTGTTTTGACGGCAACAGACCGTCTACACGAACTCATTTCTACGGCACAACGATATGAGGCCTTTTGTGCGTATGTGCGCTCAATTCATTTGGCGGCAACTGACGACGGGTCACTACGGCCAGCGCTGAACGCTTGAAGGCTCCGGACTCATCGCCAATCACTTCTACCATCTTTAGTATATTTAACCGTAAATCTGTTTTTCACAGCCTGCTTCTGCCGTCAAATTTTAGACTTTTCGCGCTTTTGGTCCGTAAAGACAACATCTGGTTGTCAGAGCATAGTTAGTATATAAGTATACGCATTTCACAGTTCTATGCAGTCTGTGGCTGTCCTTTAACTTTTTCCAAAACTTCCCGTTTGTAAAACGGGAAGTAATATAAGATAGAATTTTTACATTTCACGGCAAAATAGGGCACATTTTTCAATCATTTTTCGTAACATTATATAACGTAATATTTTTCATAATGCACTTTGTTTTTATATTTAAAATATCGTAGAGACTTCCCAAAGTCTTAAGTAAAACGGGAAGCAGATTTGTATTTCAAAAATCTTCGCACGAGTCATACCGATGAGTAACACTCGTGCTGGTTGTTAACCGAATAAACTCATGATTGTAACCTCTAACTTTCGTTCTTGATTAATGAAAACATTCTTGGCAAATGCTTTCGCTTTAGTTCGTCTTGCAGCGGTCC
>JAQIWA010002757.1:0-12335 GCA_034693305.1 Eueremaeus valkanovi | reverse complement strand
AGCAAGTTAATTTTTCAAATATTCAGCATATTTTTCAAAATGCCAATTATCAGGCTACAAATTGATGAAAACAGATTAAAAATCGAATTACCCAGTCAAAAGTTATTCAACTTTGAGCGACAGTACTTAGAGTTGTCCAATAGTGTATCAAATCGTATTAAATATATTAATTTTGTATTCCCTGTGCTATCTGTGCTCTCCTACTCAATAATCTCAAGCTTTTCAAACATTTTAAAAAATAAAATCATTATTTTGTTTATAACTAAACGTATTTTAATTGAATCAAAAAATAACAATTAATATCTTAATTATAATTAATTATTTTATTTATTTTTTTATCCGAAATAACTGGTGAATTTAATGTGAGCTAGGTACAGCTATGTACAGTACAGATACAGTACCTTAGATTTGAAAAATATTATCTTAACTTAAAAATAATAAAAAGTGAAGTCTTATAAAAATATTCTATAATATTCTGATCTCTAATTGTGATATATTTGTCATCTAATGTCAATATAATCCACACATAAATATATATATATATATATATATATATAAAGTAATCTTGCACATATTTGATTTTATCAAAACTAAAATATATGACAAAATATTTTTTCAAACATTCTTCTACTATAAAAAGAAACCGATTTTAGAAATATAAACTCAAATAAAGTTTAATCTAATCTATCGGTTATTTAATATAAAATAATTGATTTAAAAAAGTTTCACTCATTTTATCAGTTTTTTTGTAACTTATATTTTGTAGCATAATATCGATCAAAGTATTTGATCCTATTTTTGATAATTTTATGTATTATACCTAAAATAATAGAGTTTTGTTTTAGTAGTTGAGGAGAATTGAGCGAAGATGAGTTCAAAATTTTTTCTGTCTATTTATTAAATGCCAATTATATTCCCATTAATCTCATCCGAATCTAAACGTCTGCTTAAAATTCTTTTATTATGAATTAGTTTATGAATATTTATCATTCTTTACATTAATTCACTATTAATGCCATAATTAAGGCATTAATCATCGATTCAACTAAAAAAATGACAGAATTTATGCATATCTTTGTAAATAAAAAGTTTTTTGTCATTGCTTTTACATGAAATCAATTTTTAATTAGTTTCGTCAAAACTAACTGAAAAATCAATAACGATTATTCAAGTTAGCCATCAAGTTTCATTAAATACAGTAGCTTGAGATTGTAACTTGCTGTGATCTTGTACAATCTATGAATGTCTTGTCATAAGAATACAATTTTTTTAATTTTGATTTCTTACGTCCCGTTGAGTTCAAAGAACTATTTATGACTAAAGCTTAAGAAGAATAGAGTTTAAGAGAAATATTTATCTATATTTTGATGAAAAAATACATAATTTATATGTATTAACACAAAAATATATATTCAGTTGGAAAGAATCAAAGGTGTGCTCAATATTATGGCTCATAATTTATAGACCATAAGAGTCAGTCAAATATTACAGATAAAAAAGTAAATAAAAACTGATTTTTTAATGTTTTCAAACAACAAGAAAGTAATAAAAATCGAGTATTTGTTTGTTGTGTTCATTACTTAAGGATTTTATATATATTTTAGTTTTATTTACATTTTTAACTTGAATTTGATTATCGACAACAAAAAAGACATAAAACGCATAATTTTTAAGTAATACTGAATTAGTTTATGAGTGAAAATATGGTTGAGTTGCCCTGGGATTACAGGCATTGCAGCAAACATTAATTCCGGTCTAATGTCTATACGAAAAGTTGTTGAAAGCATTGACGACAGCATTGTTTCAATGAATACAATCATTTGGATAATCAAGGAATTTGTCATCAGATGATTGATTGTGACATCACTTGAATGATTATTTGCTATTTGTGTTCCTGGACAGACCAAGATAATTATGATGAAGCTGTTAATTGATTGGAAATTTTTACTTCCGAGTAGAGGAAGACATAAGAAGAGACTATTTGTTGTTCATTCACCTTTAATCCCAGAGATGGCCAGGCTATTTTGCTTATAAGGTCAGGTTCAAATTCTAATTTAGGGAAGCTTAAATAATGTTTGGCTCAAATCTAAGCAATCTATCAAAAGCTAATTTTTAAAATAAACTGAATCTGAAAATTGTGTGCTTTAGTTGAGTAAAGATCAAATATTTCTTATGAAACTGAGAGATAAATTGAAGAGTTAATGGAGAAGAAGGCAAAGAAGGCTTTTAATAGACTCGGACTGTGTGTTCACACTTTGCATACAAAAATAATTATAATCTTATTAATAAAAATAAATTATTCTGCCCTACAGTTTACGAGCAAACCTTTCTTTGTGCTAATACTTTACAATTATTCAGAAAAAAATTCATCCGAAGTAAAAAAGCTTTAAACAGATTCGGGTGGAGTCAACACAAATATAATATATAATAGTATAATATGTCTGTTCTTTATGCACAAACACATAGCGAACACATGGATTGCATACTAAATCCAGAGCAGACTTACACAACACTCGAGTGTATGTTATTTATTGGATTTCATTCATTCATTTTTTTCTTCTTTATTGAACTCTTTAAATAAAACGTTAAGAAAATATAGTATAAAATATTCCGAAAAATATATATAAAAATTCTTTTTTTTATTCACTCTTTTTATTTGAGAACTGCATTCAAATTCATGTCAGAAAATCATTAATCAATTCCCCATTTAAGACATGAAGATTTTTATGCCCAAAAAACATCCCTCAACTCTCTGTGCGCTCTCTAAACATGCTTTTCATTACAGAATTTTGTATTTTATTTTTTAATATTTAAATGAAATGAATTGAATGAATCATTTAAAATAACATTTAACATAATATACATGAAAAATAAGTAACGCTTTAAATGCTCTGACGAGTGCTTAAACATTGAATATTATAAAATATTTTTAGCTTTTCTTATAATTTCCTTAACATTAAAGATATTTTCAATTATAACTTATTTTTCTTTTAAATATGTTTTTATTTTCTGTTTGAGTTGAATTGAATTCACTATTGAATAGCTATTGAGAAATGTATTGAATTGAGTGTAAAATAAATTATATTCAAAATATGTGAAACTATTTTTTCAGCAGTTCTTTAGGCGAATAAAGAAGATATCGATTTAGAAATATTTTTATATCAATTATTTCTTATGTTTTTTTTGGTTCAATTGATTGATCGACTAATCTGAATGATATCCTCAAAACTAAAGCATTAATATCTGTATTCAATTCAAATGTTTTTTGGCTTATATTCTGATTGAAAGCATTTCTTAAATAGCATTTGACTATCAAATGAGAAACATTTTCGTGAAAATTCTTGATTTCTATCTATGAAATCAGTAATCAATCATCAATTGATTAATACACTTATTAAGCAAACAATTTAAACACATATTTCTGGTTTCAAATTGATTCTTACGATCAAAATGTTAGCTCAAATCCGAAATCAAATCCAAAATTTAAACCATTTAATCAATTATTCATTTAATTATAGAAAAATATATTCTATATATTTGAATGTCATTTAGTAATTTAAGAAATTATACGAAAAAAATATTATAATTTAAATATAAGAAAAAACCTTAATTTATGTTAAAATTTTTGATTTGCAAAACATATGAAAAAACTTTAAAACATTTTTTAATATGAATTTAATGTATTTTTTCTGACGAATACTCAAACTTATGTTATGTTACATATTCTGGAAAAAAAATTCAAATATTTTCGCACAAGAGATGAAACAAAAATATTTAATTTAATAAAATTTATTCTGATATGTAAATTAAATTCTGTGCTTTTCAATCATCCGTTTAGAGTGAAAAACAACAGCAGAAGAGTAGGAAAAAAGTTGAATTGAATACAGAATAGAATATAAATGTATTTAATGTTATTTTGAATGAGAAGATCAAAAAGTAATATACTATACGAGTAAGTAAAGTGAATAAAAATTTTATGTTTAATATAATATTACTTAAAACACTTCCTTTACATCTCGAACAACAAGAATATGTTAGATATATCGCAAAACAATTTTAATATATTTTGCTTTTATATTCAGTTTTGTGTTTTCGGTGCCGAACAGAAAATCAAAGAACAAAAAGTATTTTATAAAAAATTATATAAAAATAGTTTATGTAAAGAATTTTTGTTTAATAGAAAAGTTTTTGATTGTATTCAGAACTGATGTGAGAACTGAAGCTCAGAATAATAAACGCTTTATTCAGCTGTTCATTAGGTTATTATCCGATAAATAATAGCAATTAATTTAGACTTTAATTATACAATAATTTGTTATACGATGTGATTAACATAAAAATTTATGTATACTTTCCCGCATTCAAAGTCGAGAGAGAGAGATAGAGAGAGAGAGAGAGAGAGAGAGAGAGAGAGAGAGAGAGAGAGAGAGAGAGCACTCCTAAGACGAGATGTGCCATAATTGTGGCATAACTTCTAATTTCAATTCTAAGAACCCATATCTTCACTTCAAGTGGGATCAGATTTCAGATATATTTGATCCGATATAAAAAGTTGGTTCCAAACAGACCAGAAATTTTAGATATTTTAATAAGTTTGGTATAACTGTAAGAAATAAATTGTTTAAAAATTTTGAGAATAAATGTTTTCAAATGTTTATTTCAGTGGAATAAATGTCTCCAGAACACTTTATGCCTCATTTTTAAAGGTAAACTAATGATACTGATGAATTTTTTTATTCGAAAACAAAAATCAATTGTTGATACGAGAAGGAGAAAAATATTTATACTGCACCAGGTTTAAAAATATGTTTTATTTAAATATCAAAATCTCCTTGCTCACTTCAAAGCACAGAAATAACAACGAATTTAAATCCAATTGTTTGCCATCGAATTCATGAGAAAATCGAAAAATAAAATCAATAAAAAATTCTTTTAAAGCTATGAGAAAATTGAAAACTATTATTGTCTGACATAAACAAAAGTGAGAACCAAATTGTGATGAACTGTATCTCTGCTACTAATGTATAGCATTTTAAAGCAAAAATAAGAAACCGCTAATCAATAGTCTCATAGAAAATATATTCGAGTGAAGAATAAGTGACGACAAATAAATATATAATTATGTGCAGGCTTATTTCGCACGTGAGATGACTTTACGTTCAATTGAGTGGACAATCAAATAGTTTTTAGTCTCTAATTTCAAAGGACTCTCTCAGTGCTAACAGTCATTCCTCTGCGAAAAACCTTTCAATAAGAATAAGTCGTTTTCGACTCCAATCTAATCCGAAACACTTGACTGAACTAAAACACACGAAATCATAGGAAATAATGTCTAAAAAAGCTTTTTTTTTTATACGTCTATTATATACTATAGAAAAATATTTATTATATCTTAAAACTGAGGATAAATTGAAATATCAAATCAGAATCGTATCGACTCTTTCATCCACACCAATAGTTAGCATATTTTTCTATAGGAAATGAAAATCAATTAATAATTATCTATTTTTTCCACTATTTTTGTTTTGAACTTATTTTTTTTCGGTTAACCAAAAGTTCATAAACTCTACGAAAAAAGTTTTAAAATTTTTTATTTTCCACAAAACTCTTCCGAAGAAAAAAAATAAACGAGAAATACATAAGTTCTCACTTATCATAAATATATGACAGCATAATTTTTTAATGAAATATTTCTTAATCTTTATTAATTTTGATACCAGTCATGAAAGTTATATATGAAAAAAAAATTATTTGCGAATTATCCTGGTAATGCCAATAAATTAGAGCAGAATGACCTTGCTTATTGGTTTTTAGACTATTTGTAATCTATTTTAAAACAGACTCTAATCTTGCAATTTTTTAAATATAAAAATTAATTAACAAATTAATGATTTAATTAAAATTTGGCTAAATATGGAAAATGAGTTTTGTTTAAAAAAAATAGTTTGAAAAATAGATAAATATTTGTATCATTTCCTAAAATATAATCTATTTTTCACTCAATCTTTTAGGAGGCGTTTCACTCAAACCGATATCTTTAAAGTCTAAAAGCAATAGAAAGAGTGAACAAAAATAATATAATTTTTTTCAGACATAAAGATAGTAAAAGTGATATTGTTTTCAGTTTTTTCATATCTCTCTTATTCTTCTATTTCTTCAATCATTGCGTGACTTTTCAATTGTTTTCTTTATTATTACATTTGATTTATAAAACATAAAAAGTCTATTTCTATCCGAATCCCAGTTCAATATCCCGGTTCTATTTTGGCTTTATTTGAAGAAAATCCATATAAAAAATATAGTTTAATAGAGAGACAAAAAGAGAGATCATTTTTCATACGACTGTCTATCAAAGAATTTAAGTTTTCCGAAAAATTATGATAAATGATGTCTATATTTACTTGTCTTGAAATTCAAACCTTTCTTCTTATTATTCGGCTTATTCTCAATTCTCAATCCATACTTTTGGCGTATATTTTGATTTCATATATGTATCGCATTTCATATGAATCTCAGATAATATTTATATTTCATAAAACACTATACTATGCTATTTGACTCCATTCTGACATTTTTTGAATTATTTATTTGAATTTTTTTTTATATAAGGGTTAGTTCAAAAAATTGTATCTCTTGATCTTGGTTATTTTTATAAATATTGATACGGGTAATGTTTACAAAAATAAATGAATTGATTCAAATGTGATTATTATTCTTTAGATTGAAATCTATTGAATAAATATAAATATATGAATAGTAAGAGTGAAATCCGAATCCATTAAAATTGAATCAAAAACCAAACCGAAAGTAGTATTTATATAATCCAAACAATAATAGGAAAGTTTCATTAGAAGGTTACGGATAGTACCTGTTCTCCACCCATCAAAGACAACACAACACAATCACAACAATAAAGTAAATTTGAATTTTACAGTAAAAGAAGATTTTTTATGACAGCTATTATATCTCAAGACAAGTAATGTTTTGGAAACCGGAGTAGAAGTTACCGCAAATCGCTTACAGAGACTGAGAGGAAAAAACTGAATAAAGTTTACAATAAGACTAAGGTTGCACATGAAGGGGATGGCCAAAAATGCCCCTGACATTCAAACAATAGCAGATGAATGACAGTTTGAAACGAGCCCTCCCCCGATTTCATCGCACTGGCCATGCATACAATAAAATTATGGTCTTTACTCTGTCTAATGGCTGAACAACTCTCTAATATTTTATGTCTGTCTCATATCATCTCTATTTTATAACTTTATTATTTTTGAATTCTTATGAATTTTATGTATATTTTTGTCGAGACTTCTTCGCAATAAAAAATAGTCTGCGACCAACTGGTGTAACCTTTCACACAGATTGTTGTATTTTTCAAATATTGATCCGAATAGTTCAAGAATTTCTTGTTTTCATTTATTGAATTCATTCTGAGAATTATTTTCAAATGAAGTCAGTGTATAATATTATATTCCGGGCAAAACATAGCTCAAAGTTCAGGAGATTTTCTGAAAGTGTTTTACTTATAATAGAAATAATAATAAATGAATTAAAGAGACAATTCATCCAAGCATTACAACAGAACTGAATTCAATTATATTGTGAACACAATAATTACAGACATAGCATAACAACAGATTATTTTCCATTCAATTCCCACAAATATAAGCATAGATACAGTAACTGTACTCAAATACAAGTCTATAATACAGTGTATATTTTGGTCAATTTTTTGTCAGTCAATAATCAATAGTCACTTCCTCTGACGGGTGAGACGAGTGTGGGTTAAGCCATAAAAGTCAAAACATAATTACAAACAAAAACTGTATTACCGAATGACATGTCAGGATTGAGCCTAAAATGATCCGGGATGAAAAAAATAGGAGACAAACACAACCATAAACTGCATATAAATCATAGCAACAAAATTGCTTTATTGAACCTGAAGTACACTATTCTCACAAAAAAAAGTTGAGATTTAAGACAAAAATCATCTTTTCTATGCTTTTCATTCACTTTATTCGATGCGTGAAAGGAATCTGTGGTCAGAGAGTGAATAAAAAAAATAAAATCTGGAAAAAACTATAATTACTTTTAGAAATAAGTAAAACTTTTTTCTCTCTCTTTCCTCGACTCTCGTCGATAGAGTGCAGACAACAGAAGTCTGAAAATCTATTATCACTAAAATTAATAGCTTTTATAATAAACTTATTTTTCTTCGACATTCATTTGTTGATTAGGATCTGTGCTGAAGGTCAGAGCTATCACTGGCATATCATATAGCTATCTGTCCCCTCCTATCTATGCCTATATCTATATATGTCTTTGTGCTCATCCGTCGAAAAAAATTTGATCGAAAAGTAAAACTGAAAATAAAAATCTATTTTAATTCACGTCATGTGATATTCATCTTCAAAATGTTTGGGTCAGTGGCTCTGCTCTGCTGTTCACTCATATATGCTTTCAAATAGTGATAAGAAAAGACATCAATTCTTTGGTTGAATTATGAGAATCTCCTAAATTTGAATTTCCCATATTTAGCAGGAAGAGTTTAGAAATGATATAACTGTGCTAGGTACAATTATTTTCTATGCTGCCAAACCTCTTTCGCATTATTGTTTGAAAATGAGCTGTGTATATGAGCAAGACCTAACTCGCTAACATTAAAGGAGTAATGACCTAGTGCAATGATGTAATGGCAATATTTGGTCATAACATCCATTTCCTCACCTCTTGTTTTAATGCCGTATCAAATAAAAAGGTAAATAAATTCGGGTTAACTTCGGGGTCAAACGTGAAATATATTTTTTCGTATATTAATTGAATTCATGTGCAAAAGATTTTCTTAATTCAATTTCTTATATTTTATTTCGATTTATTGCATGCCTTCAATAAATTGTTTAAAGAAATCAATTATTTTTTCAACTATTTTATTGAAGGGATGTGTAGTGTATGAGAGATAGTATAGAAAAGTAATGACAAAAAACTTCTTTAATCTTTAGAGTCTAATGTAATGTTCAGCCAATCGTTAGACACAAAGATTAAGTCATGTTTGCAATGACTTTAAGTCTGAAGTTTTAATTATTATTATTATGTCATTCACTGCACACAACAATCGTCAGTAAAGAAATATTTCTAAATCACGACATATATAATGGATTAATATATGAAAAAAACTTACACTGATTATTCTGATTCGTGGCGTAACCACTGGTTCATTGAATAATTTGATTGTAAATTATGATTAATATATTAAATAATAAATATTTACATAAAATTATGGAAATTTTTTCTACTTTTTTGACCAAAATGTGAAATTCAATTAATTTGAAGTTAAATATCAGAAGAAAACTAAAAAAAATATTCAAATAAATGAAATAATTTTCTGAATTTTTTTTATTTAGTGAATAAAAATAATTTAATTAATTCTTATACAAAAATATAGTTTAGTTTCAAAAGTCATAATAAAAGTAATTTAACAGACGTTTAATCATTGATTAATGGATTGATTTTTATAAAATCATATTTAAAATGCGAAACAAAAACATAAAAATATTTCCAAAAAAAGAGTATTCAATAAAAAATATTTTATACAATCTATAAGTTTTTGAAATCAAACCAAAAGAAGAAAAGTTAAGATTAATCGAAGAATCATATCGTTAACGATGTATACGATTAATAAAAATCATTTAAAATTATTTTCAGAATATTTCGAAACATTTTTTCTAACTTTTTATTTTGTGTAGGAATTAAACAACTCATGAAATAAAAACTAAAACAAAAGTTGAGAAAAAAATAAATCAAAAACTTCTGTTCGCATATAATAACTGTTCATTTATTATCAAAACCAAAATAAATTGCTTCTAATCAGAGATTTTTTAGATCGATATCTAATACAAGAAAAGTAAAGCAAAAAAGGGTTTAATTTAAATGAACTGAACTTTATTTCCAGACATTCTTTGCGATGAATTTTCAGGTAAAACAAACAAACAATTAATAAAAATGAAAAATCTATATCAAAGGGTATGTTAGAAAAGCATGTATTGGAGTCTTGACTTTCAAAACACCAGATAATAGCTATACAATTAAAACTGTTATTGAAAATCACGAAATAATATATAAAATTTTTGTTAATTTGATATAAGAATAAACAAACAGATCTGATATTTCTCTTATAACCTCAAAAATATTTTAACACAAATTACTTGAATTTTTAGCACAAGTTTTGTAACTAAAATAATAATTACTTCAATACATAATCGATGGTCGAATTGATCCCGAACCCAATTTATATTCTTCGGTCAGAATCAGTAAAGGAAAGACACAGTTGTGCTGAAAAATTTCTGGCAATTATTTTGTGCTAAAGTTGTTTTCGTCTTAAGCCCTAAAAAATTACTTCTAAAGCAAAAGAACGGAAAGAAGAAGAGGACAGAAGAAAACTGCTATAAAAGTCCGGATAAATACGAGTTATAATAGCCATCAATATATCATTCAACGAATAAACTTTGAAAAGAAAGACAAAATAAAACTTCAAATAAAAACCTTTGCATAAGAATTGAGTTTTATTTTTAATTAAAGCGAAAGAATAGAAAAGTGAAGAATAATTAAACCGAATGTCCGATACATTCAAACCTCTCTCTAAGCAATCAGTAAACAATGAGTCCAATAAAACAAGCAAGGATGGGCAAAGCAGGATACACTTGGTGCTTTAAAACATCCGATTTATCTATACAAGCTAAATTCAAAAGTAAACTACCTAGATTGTTTACTTTAACAGATGAAAATCATAGATGTCAGGCAAACATTTATATTTGAAACAAGATATTTGTGTAGTGGAGCCCAATTACAGTATTGCAATGATCTTACCTGTCTCTTTCTGATTTTAATTGGGAAAAACTTCGACTGTATTAAAGAGAGGAACGGTAGCCAAAGAAGTCCGCCACTACTCAACTGCTATGATCTTATGGTTAGCGAACTCATCGCCCAAATAAAGTGGTCCTTAACGTCAGATTAGGTTATTGTGAACGCAGTTAATGTCAAACGACAACAACTATTTCACGATTTGAATTACACCGACGGATGTATTGCAAAACTATTTTCTTTTTTAATCATTTTGTCTTCAAAATTGTCACGTTTTGCACATGTCGTATGAGTTAACCTTTTTCTTCGTTCAGCACAAGTAGTCTAAACATAAGTTACTTTCGTTTATAACTCTAAATGAGAAAACATTTATTTTTTTAGTTCTACTCAACAATAAAAGCATCGCTTTCTCTCTCTCTCTCTCTCTCTCTCTCTCTCTCTCTCTCTCTCTCTCTCTCTCTCTCTCGCCTCTCTCGCCTCTCAGTCGATACTCTTTTGTATTTATTCGTAAACTTAAAAACGACTTTAACAACATTGCAATTTTGTTTTCGTTTTATATCCCTTTTAATTAACTATTGATTTCACGGATAAGATGTTTAGATTCTTCGACAATCGCTCGACTTTTCACTCTATTCTTATCTTCTGTTTATTTTAAGGCCAAATGATTTTCTATGTCATTGTGACTGAAGTTAAGGAAAAAGGTTTTTATACTAAACATGAAATTTAGTTTTCTTTCCAACTCTTAATTGTATACATAATTCATGTTCTGTTGAAATGAATACTTTCAACAAATATAATAAAATATATGTATGAATGAGAGTTAATTTGGCTGATGTGCAGGCTCTACATCATTAGGGGATTATCGCTTAAACAAACTAATTTTCAAACTAAAACTGCCTTGAAGTTTGATCTGGTTATACCTCCCAAGAACTTGTTCAAAAATCTGATTATTAGCAGAAATGAGATATCAAATCAACGAATTTAGTCAAAACATGTCAGATGTATAGGAAATCCAGAAAATTATTTTCCGACAATTTGTGAATTTAATTGAAAATAACTAAAATTATAACAAATTTCTCCTTTGAATATCCAGCAGATTTCTCCCATAGTTGGGTGGTCTGTATGTGCAATCATATGGTCAGACCTTTATATGGAATGTAAGGCTTATATGAATAATAAAGAGTTAATTATTTATATGAAAACAAATAAAAATATTTAAATCTAGAAAAACATTGATTTCTTTATTCATACATTGTTTTAATGAAATTAATTTAATATTAATTTAAATTATATTCAATTAATTTTCGTGAATGTGTTTAAGCATTGAATAGCAAACATATAAATCATATAATTATCTAAAACAGAAAAAATATAAAAATAAAAACCGATTTAAATATAATTATAGGAATTGAAGACAAATATCCAAATAATGTGAATATTATCTGAAAATATAAAATAACTTTTAATTAAGA
>JAQIWA010002756.1:0-12341 GCA_034693305.1 Eueremaeus valkanovi | reverse complement strand
CATTTGCGCGCTAGGTCTACGTACTGGTTGCCCGTTAAGTCTGTGGAACAGGACCCTAAGGTCTTTACAGATAAACACGGCTTCTGTACTATTTTAGAAATTTTAAGTCTGAAAAATATCGCTCAAAATATTTAGTTTTGAAATGTGAGGACAAGCTTTGAAAAGTGAGGACCTTTTGAAAATATACAGAAAATAACTTAGAAAAAAATTATGAGGACATGAATTGAGAAAAAAAAAGTTTAGAAAAAATTAGTTGAGGACATGAATAAGAAAAAAAAGTTGAGAAATGTTTTTATGAGGACATGAATTGAGAAAAAAAAAGTTAGGAAAAATTTTTATGTGAGGACACGAATAGTGAAAAAAAGTTAAGAAAAAAATTTAGTTGAGGACAGGAATAAGAAAAAAATTTGAGAAAATATTTTATATGAGGACATGAATTGAGAAAGGTGAGGACAGAAATATTAAAAAAAAGTTAAGAGAAAAAAAAATTTTAGTTAAAGAAATATTGGAAAATAAGTTGAGAAAAAACTATTGAAAACACTTAAGAATGAGAGCGCTATGCGAAACAGATGTATATATATCTACAATGCAGTGCAGTATAGCATAGAACCGGTCTGTGTGCCGTTATGCTATGATATGCTATGGTATGTTATGCTCTCCCTATACTAGCGGACACCTGTGCTTTCCACTGCAGAGCCAAGGCTACAGCTTTGGCTGTACTGTTGCCTCGGCTCTGCATTTTTCCCCAATTGCCCTTAAGCTTATCACCTGTACGTATACGTAAGGTATACGTAAGGTATGCTATTGCTATAGTTATACATATATAGCTATAGCAATAGCATTAAACTCTTTTATTTTTTTATTAATTAAAAAAGGGGTTAATTAAAAGGGTTATGGCGGGTCTGGTTCCTCTATACCACTACTACACTATAATATCAATTATAAATACACTGTATGTTGATATCAAATCAGCACGATAACTAATGAACGAGCGTAATTTTCGTAATATTTAAAAATAAAAATATTTAAAGAATGGATAAAAATTCACCGAAGCCAAAATTATTTTCTTCAAAATCCAGACGAAATACGAAGAATAGAAAAAATTCAAAATATTGTTCGACAAAAAATATATTCAAAATTTTAATATTAATGTTGATTTCATTTTTATCGATTGGTTTTCTATTTTCTATGAGTTTTCCTTCGTTTACAACAAATAGTGAGACAACAGATGAGTATTTTAATAAGACTTCAATAAAGTGGTGGCAAAACACTATTATCTATGAGATTGATGTCAGAGCTTTCAAAGACACAGACAATGATGGAGAGGGAGATCTGAGAGGTATTATAGATAAATTGGATTATATTCAGAATACTCTGGGTATTAATACTATACTCTTGAGCTCAATATATCCGAAAAGTAGTGTTGAAACGAATGCATTCAATATTATAGACCACAAGAATATTGATAAAAGTTTTGGCAATTTTTCACATTTTGATGATTTGATTAAAAATTTAAACGAAAGAGATATGCAATTAATCATTGATTTTGTTCCTGAATTCACGAGTGATAAACATATTTGGTTTGAAGAGTCGATTAAGAATAATAATATTTATTCCGATTATTATATTTGGAATTCAAATAAAATTGATTCTGATTTGAAATCAGCTTCAGTTTGGAGTTTGAATCAAAGGAGAAAACAATATTATTTCCATGAATTCAGTTCAGATGAACCGAATTTGAATTTGAGAAGCAAAGGAGTAGAGCAGGAATTAAAGAATATTCTGGACTTTTGGCTCAAAAGAGGAGTTCACGGCTTTCGTGTTATACTTGAATCAGATTTAAGTAAAAGTAATTCATCCGATAATAGGATTAGGAATATAATTGATTTACTGCAAGAATGGCGTAAACTTATTAACAGTTTTGGTGACAATAAGTGTCTTATAATGAAATCAAATATAAGGAAAGATAATCTCATTTACGATGAATTTGGAAATATTAGTCAAACGTTAATTGATTTAATAGTAAATAATAGTTTGGAAATAAATTCATTCAAAGCCAACCAATTCATTGATAATTCAGATAATTTAAAACAAATTATATTTAAATCATTAAACACTTTGAATATAATGTCAAATAAATCTGAAAATAATGTTTGGAATTCATTACAATCGAGTGGTTATAATGTCGGGAGACTTAGCACAAGAGTTGGTCACAAGTTATCAATGGCTGTAATCATGATTATGATATTGTGCCCTAAAGTTACGCCAATTATCTTATTTGGCGATGAAATAGGATTAGAAGACAACTTAAACATGATATCTACGGCCAGAGATCGGAATCAATTCAATTATGTCGACAACTTTTACAGATCTATAATGCAATGGAATTCTCATGCAATTAGCGCTGGTTTTAGTAATGTCATAGACATTAAGCCCTGGCTTACCATTGGATCTAATTTTGTTGACTATAATGTCGAGACTGAGAACCAGACAAATGTTTTATCGCATTTGAAATTCTTTAAATCTTTGGTTGAATTTCGGCAAAAATATTCGGATATTCTATTGTTTGGCGAAACTAAGTATCCGATCGTTACCTCAACTGATGTGTTAGTTATGGTTAGAATTGACGCCAATTATAACGGATTTCTATTTGCTATTAATTTTAATAACTTTCTCACAATTAATGTTGACTTAAATGAAGAATATTTACCACAAAAAGGAGTAATTTATATGAAAAATACAGAGATTTTGAATTCTAAACCGGAATCAGAAAGAAGTATCGATTTTAATGATTTTGAAATCGAGTCTCAAAACTGTTTGCTCATTGAGTTTCTCGAAGAAACTTAATTTTGTTCCGACTCTTGTTTTAGAGAATAAATCAATTTTGTATTTCTTATTATAAAGTATTTCTCACTTTTCGTTCAAATATGTTCAGGTCACTCATAAAATCATAATTCGCACATTTGCAACAGCAGTTGCCTCAATAGATTATTTTGATATACTCCGGATGACTTTTGTAATTTTTATATATTTTACTTTCACCCGAATTATTCAAATAAATAACGAATAAAACAATAATTTTCTCTATTTTTTTTTGGGAATTTATTATTGAAATATTTTTCCCAATTATTGATATAAGGGTCGAAACTCATAGGAAAAAGGACACTTATTTGTACTGTACAGTGCCAGATCAAATAATTGCAGCCCATTTGGTTTGATTATTCAAAAAATATAATTAATTCAAATATTATATATTTCCATAAATGCATAAAATATTAAATCAAAATCGATAATCATTTCTATTTTTTTCCGGGTATTCAGAAATTTCATTCCTGCTTAAGATGTAAATATGATCAATCAAGTTTTACAGTACAAGGAAATGTTGCAGTTAAACAGATTGGTTAAAGAGCCTATTTCAAATTAGTTTTTACTGAATAATTTATGAATAAAGCATATTATCAAAAAAATCCTGGATCTTATAAGTGAGCTCAGCTACTGATAATGAATTGTAGTGTTCGGACAAATATAAAGATAAAAGTTGTTTGTCTATGAGTGTAGAGGAAATAGACTGTTATTGCACTCCAATAGCCTTCAAATTATCTGATAATACAGTATAAAGTCGTTTAGAATATTATTAACAGAAAAATCATTTTTATTTGATTTGAATGTAAGGAATGTTTGGCTTCAGATATAATCACTTGTTTTCGGTTTTCATTTGTATTACTTTTGTCTTGAATTTTGTGGTAAGCAGTGATGAAAACACTGTTAGCGTAACCATAAAGAGTGGACTAATTAATGGCAAAAGAAAGACATCACTCGAAGGAAGACAATTGAATGTCTTCAGAGGCATTCCTTATGCAGAAGCACCGGTTGGGGACTTAAGATTCAGAAAGCCATTGCCAGTGAAGTCATGGAAGAAACCAATCAATGCCTTTGAATTCGGAAATCACTGTCATTTCAAAGAACTGGATGTCAAAGGATTAGATGTGAAGACTAATACCAGTGAGGATTGTCTTTATCTGAATATATGGACACCATTTGAGAGCGAAACTAGCGATGCACTCAAACCTGTTATGTTTCATATACATGGTGGGGCACTTCTATTGGGCACTGCCAGTGCAGACGCATTCACTGGTGAAGGACTTGCGGCCAAAGGAGATGTAGTCGTCGTTACTATTAATTATAGGTTTGATAACTGATTTGAAAGTTATTATAATTTTATAAAATATTTATTTATTTTAATAATTTTCAGATTAAGTACTTTTGGTTTCCTCTACACCGGAACCGATGACGCGCCCGGAAATGTAGGTCTTTGGGATCAGGCCTTAGCTCTGGAATGGGTTAACGACAATATCAGATATTTTGGCGGAGATCCCAATCAGATCACTATTTTCGGTAACAGTGCTGGCGGTTGGTCTGTGGGTTTACACGTGTTATCTCCTGTCAGTCGAAACCTATTCCGTAACGCAATCATGAATTCCGGCGCTTATTTCGATAGTCTTATGGATAGGACACCAGAAGATAGTGTGAGGAAGTGGTTGAGAGGAGCGGAACTGATTGGTTGTACGGATGAAGAAAACGACAATAAATTTACACAAAAAATAATTGAATGTTTGAGAACTAAAGAACCGGAAAAATTGCTCGAAATCACAGAATTTCCAGAACTTCTGCCAAATTCTGTGAAACTCTTTACCGTTGTTTCAGTCGACGGAGAATTCTTACCACAAAAACCAATAGAAATGTTGAGTTCCGGAGATTTTAAGCAAAATGTCAATCTGTTTGTCAGTACTACCGAAGACGAGGGAAGCTTTATATTGACATTATTTCATGACATCCAGAAATATCACCCGACTCATCCGAAGAATCTAACATTTGGTGAAGCCTTCGTAGAATTGCGTCAAATATCAGCTCATTTATCAACAAATGCTGCCATTGATGGCGAAAAAGTGGCAAAACTTTATTTTACGGGTCTATCGGATAATAATGGTTTCGATATATTGAGACGTACTATAGGTTTAGCTATCGGTGACTATTATGTGACCTGTCCTACAATTGAATTCGCGAAACAAGTCTTCAAATATAGTGATTATAAGAGTCATGTCTTTCAGTACTTATATTCAGCTCAAACATCAAAAGCGATTCCCATTCGTTGGAGTGGTGTCGGCCACAGTGATGATCTGCTACCTATCCTTGGGCTACCTTTCCTTCAATTCAATGAGTTTTCTGACAGAGAACGAGAAATATCTAAACAATTGATTGAATTTATCGTTAGTTTTGCCAAAACTGGGTTTGTATTCGTCTCAACAATAATTGTTTCCATAAATATATGAATTATTAATTGATTACTCAAACCCTTCAGAACTCCTCGCCATCCAAATGGGGCCGAATGGCAAAAGTATTACAGAAGAGATGACAATATAATAGCGCCTTATTATGAGATAACAACTGAACCCATGTCTGAAATGAATTACAACATCGGATACAAAACAATTGAATGTCAATACTTGTGGCGAAAATATTTAAATTAATTTCTTTTTTATTGACCGCATTCTCACACTTAAGTTACTAAATAATTATTTTGATCTTGATTATAATGATCTTGTTACAATTGTAATTCCAGTGCATTTTTAAATAACTTGGATTCAGATCAGTGAAGAAAGGTCTACCACATCGGCGCGACCTCTACGTCAGCTGTTTGAGTGACTGGTCTGGTTCACTGGCAAGAGTATGATTTGTACGCATGGACTACAGTATGTTGGTGTTGAAAAAGACTACATGGGTCAGCATAGAGAATTCCTTAACGGGTTGAGACGATGTGTTAGTCTTTCTTCACTGATCCAGATTAAAAATAAAGTTGAGTTAAAATTATCAAATTTTTATTTTCAACAAAGCCCGATCTTATTTTTTCATCACGTTTTCAATTATGCTAGCTCATGTATTTTAAAACTCAAACTTTTCTGGAGAAAGATTTAATAAGCAAGAAACAATAAGCACAGTATGTTTTCATAAATTTATTATAACTTAGATTTTGATTCGACGGTAAATTGCATTTAATGTTTGATATGATAGACATAAATAATTTTATTTAATTTTTAATAAACAGTTAAACCAAATATTGTTTCCATAAATGTTCGCATTCATTGATTTTCAGTCCGTTTCCAAAATTATTCCGAGTCTTCGCGTCATTCGTGATCTCATAATATGGAGCTATTATTTTGTCGCCTATTGTATAGTATTTCTGCCATTCGGCTTCATTTTGAGGGGTAGGGGCTCTATAAGGGTATAGAAAGTCAATTCATATAATTTTAGTCACTATTTATAACAAATGAATTCAAACCCAGTTTTGGCGAAATTCGTTAAGAATTTAATCATTTGTTCGGATATTTGTCGATCGCTTTCAGAAAACTTTTCCGGTGCTATAAAAGGCAGACCAAATGTTGGGTATATGTCCTCTCCGTGACAGACACCCATCCATTCCGTGCAGAACAGACTGTTCTCTACTTTCTTGTTGTATAGATACTGATAGACATTACTCTTGTATTCACTATATTTGAAGACTTGTTTCGCGAACTGAATTGTAGGACACGTGAGGTAATAGTCACCGATGGCTACACCGATAGTACGCCTCAAAGTATCGAAATCATTCTCATCGGACAGACCCGTGAAATATAGTTTTGCCACTTCTTCGCCATCAATGGCCACATTTGATGTCAAATTGGCTGATATTCGGCGCAATTCATCGTAAGCTTCGCTGTAATTGAAGTTTTGTGGAGCACTCGGATGGTATTTAGTGATGTCATGCATAGAGGTTAGGATAAATGTGCCCTCGGCTACAGTTGAACTGATCATTAGATTGACCTTATGATTGAAATCTCCTGAACTCAACATTTCATTTGGTTTTTGTGGTAAGAACTGTCCGTCGATTGCAATCATATTAAATATTTTGACGGAATTTATGTTTAATTCCGGCAATTCTGGAATCAAAACCAATTTATTCGGTTCTTTAGTTCTCAAACATTCAATTATTTTTTGTGTAAATTTATTGTCATTTTCTTCATCTCGACAACCAATCAGTTCCGCTCCTCTCAACCACTTCCTCACACTATCTTCTGGTGTCCTATCCATAAGACTGTTAACATAAGCGCCGGAATTCATGATTGCGTTACGGAATAGGTTTCGACTGACAGGAGATAAAACGTGTAGACTCACAGACCAACTGCCGGCGCTCTCACCGAAAATAGTGATCTGATTGGGATCTCCGCCAAAATATCTGATATTGTCGTTAACCCATTCCAGAGCTAAGGCCTGATCCCAAAGACCTACATTTCCGGGCGCGTCATCGGTTCCGGTGTAGAGGAAACCAAAAGTACTTAATCTGAAAATACAATGAAATGAATGTTAAATCAATTCAAAAATTTACAAAATGAATGAATTGACTGCATGTAAATTGAAAATTATTTAAAGTTGAAAACATTAACAGCAGTACAGTATGTGCTGAGAGATTGTATATTATATTTTCAATTAACCTGTAATTTATTGAAACAAGCACTACATCTCCAATATCTGCAATAACATGCCCTTGATACAATGCTTGACTGGCACTGCCGGCATGAAGACCCCCGCCGTGTATCCAAAACATAACTGGCTTCAAAACTTCACTTTTCTCATTGATATTCGCTGTCCATATATTCAGGTAAAGACAGTCTTCACTAAAATTTGAATTCAAGAACAATCGCTCGAAATGTTTGCCCTTTTGATAGCAAGGGTTCGGAAATTCAAATGCATTTATAGGTTGAGTCCATCGTTGCACAGGTAATGGCTTTCTGAACCTCAATTGGCCGACCGGTGGTTCTGCATAAGGAATACCAGTGAAGACATCCATTTGTCTTCCATCGTCTGTTATGTATTGTTTGCCATTAATGATCCCATTCTTTATGCTTATACTAACAGTCGTTTCATCACTACTTTCGGTGACATTTAATACAAAACTTATCAAAACTAAAACTGAAATCAACCGAAAAGTACTCAATACAAGCATTTTATCCAAGTATTTAAGACTTTATATTCTTATGAATAAAATAATAAAACAAAAAATATTTAATTTATTATTAAATTTGGTTTAAAATGATTTATTCATTATTTTTATGTTCAATTCACAGAATTCATTGAAAACATATTCTGTTACTGTTTTAAGAAACTGGTAATATAACTGTACCAGATAAGTTTACTATATCTCAAACGTTATTAAAAAAAAGTAATTTTAATATTATTGCTATCTATATGAAAGTGAGCAAGGTAGACTATACTGTAGTTAAAATATCATTTTTTAGAATCAGAATATTCCGATCGGCCTAATTAAATAATAAACAGGAACAATTATAAATTATCAATTCAATTGAGCCTGTTTAAATAAATAGGTAATGAAAGGAATCGAATAGAGTGAGTGATAATTTTTGCTGATTTAGAATTGCAGAACACCCTTGAGCATACCTATATAGTGTTGTAAAAAATTATTGCTTCATATCTATAACTATTATTATATTTTTTATATATTTTTATGTTTTTGACGTATTTTTTATTGAGTTATTAAAACTTTGGTTACATTTATTGAATATTTGATTCCGGAATAAATTTGAAAATAAGCACTTTTCTGCTTTATATTTCTTGAAAATATAGTTCTTATAATAATTTAGAAATTTTTTATTAAGTAATTATTGAAATATCAATATTTAAAGTCCACTAATTGTGCCAACGGTTGTGCTGTCAATGAATTCATTGTCGGCACAAGTCTTGCAATTGAATCGAAATTTAGCGATAAGTCGACTGTAATTACCTGAATATGGATTCAAAGATTTTTATTAGTGTTTAAAATAAATAGTAAATCATTGCTCAACTGACCTGTGCTAAGTCTTTCAAACCTCCTATCTACTTTGGTTCCGAGCAGTTTATAATTCCCATTCATTTGAATTAATGTGGAAAAACCAAAACTTCTGTTACCATTCATCCAGTCATAAGTGATATCTTTGTCACTATTCCCGTCTGTTTCTCAAAATATATTTGAATTAATTTTAAGCAATAGTTGTCAGTTAGACAGCACTTACACGACTCGATATCCAGAGGACACATATAGGCATCGATGACCGCATTCTTTATACAGAATGTTATGAACTTTATTCTGGATATTAATTGTATTATAATATTATATCATTTTAAATATTAATATATTTGTACTTTTCTGGACATCTAATAGACTGCACAAATATACTGAACAATAATAAACATTTTCCAAATACTCTATATTTTATATATTAATCTAACCTTAGGCTTAGGAGCACTTTTCCATCCGGACGAATCATCACAAACACATTTTGTGCTGGATATTGATATAGATCTGATAATGAAGCACTCGAGAAGAATGTGTCCGGAGTCCAGATCCGATCATAAAGCCATTGTCCACCGGTTACAGAGACATTGGTTGTTGGGTTTTGAAGTCTAGGGTCGATCCAGGTTTGACGGAAATACATAACAGCAGACAATTCCTGAATCAAATCCAATGAATAGCAAAAGATTTCGATATTTTTTGCTACAAAACAAAATCACTAAAAAATATTGATTTTTAGCAAACCTTTTCGTTTGGATTCAATTGATAATGTGTCACATGAGCCGACACATTAACCTGTACTCCAGTGCTCTCTAAAGAATAATTTAGAAATAATTAAATTTAGTTTAAAAAAAGTGAAACAATTTGAGTGAAAACCTCCTAATTTGGGCGAAATGTCCTTATCATAGACGCCATCACTTAGTTTTGCTTTTAGTTCTTTGAGTCCACGAACTGCTAAACTGAAACAATGATCTACGTTAATATCATTGATCTGGAAACTTTTAATTAAGCTGTAGTTGGTTTCAATGATTTCAATAAATTAATAATTAGTATTACTTATCAGAAAAGATTTGTTTTGTACCACAAATCAGAATTATTAACGAAATAATTGATAAATTCATTATTAAAATTGAATTCACTTTCTCTGAATTTTTTATTTTATAAGTGACTTTATTAGAGGATCTGGATGCTTTTATACACTTTAAAAGAGTAGATGTTTTTTAAAACATTCGATTATAAGAAATTATTTAATGTATGGGTAATGTTCTGTACTGTTCCTAAAATATCGAAATCTGAAGAAGTTCTCAAACTTTGTTATTCGTTTCAATAATTTCGATTCATTAGTAAAACTGTAATAAAATTCAAATGTCATCAATATTTTATCCAAACCCGATATGCGCAAGTAAAGTACCTTTCGCTTTTAGAAAAATCTGATAGTGACGAAAGTTTTACTTGAAATAATAGCCAAGCTGAAGCTAATTGAATGTAATTCAGTATAATTTAGAATATCGACTTGTTCAAATACAAATGCTGTAATTAAATATGTTGCCAGGTAATATTTATAATTAGACTTGCTATCATTTTATAGAACTTGCACATCAGTAACCATATTCATTCACAAAATAATTAACTGTTAATTATTATGTGATTTATTTATCTGTTTATCCAAAAATGAGCTTCCCATTGATAAGTTATCAGGCAGAAGTTATTATAATCAAGTCATTCAATATTCAATATTTTGTTAATATCTTTATCGACGATAATATCAGACAATACTTGTATTATATAATAATTTTACTGAACAGACAAATATAGTCGTAGGAAAAGTAAAAAAAATTATGAGAATATATTTCTGTAATATGTACCCTGTACATTCAAATATAATACAGCAATAAAAGTTATAGACGTATGAAACCTAATGCAAAGCGTCAATTGTAGTGATATTTTATGTAAATTTTGGAAACCTTTTGAATATTTCTCACATCTGGTAATTATATGTCAAAAATATTGTTTGCATTACTCTAATCATTATATTCTGATATTCATTAAAATTGGCTGAATTGACATATATTTGCATAAAAAATATTTTATAGTATTTTTTAATTGATTTTTATTGCATTAAAATTGAGTTAAAATTAATAAAACAAATTAGAAAATAGGAAAACCTTTAATGTAATTAACAATATTTTCTAATTAATTTCTAACAATGGGTTTAATATAAATTTATTGTCTGTGTTCTTATATTTGTCTAATTAAACAAGCATATATTTTCTCCACAGATAATCGCATTCAGTTATCTTCAATCCAATATCAAAATTTGTTCCGGGCTTTGGCTCAGTAGTTATGTCATAATATGGAGCGATTATATTACCATTCAATTGATAATACTTGTGCCATTCAGCCCAGTTTTGAGGTGTAGGGGCTCTGCAATAGAAATCAATTTAAATAAATTATGAATAGAATTGAGTGATAAATAAAATGATTAAAAACCCTGTTTTGGCGAAATCAGTAATGAATTCAATCATTTGCTCTGATATTTCTTTTTCTCTTTCCGAAAATTGAGCCGGCATAAGGAAAGGTAGGCCGAACTGTGGAGCTAAATCATCGCCGTGACAGACACCCATCCATTTGCCACAAATGAGTCCTTTATCTGACTTACTATTAAAGTAGTACTGATAGACATTACTCTTGTATTCACTGTTTTTGAAGACTTGTTTCGCGAATTCAATTGTAGGACACGTGAGGTAAAAGTCACCGATGGCTACACCGATAGTACGCCTCAATAAATCCAAATCATTCGCATCCGACAGACCCGTGAAGTATAGTTTTGACACTTCTTCGCCATCAATGGTCACAAATGATAACATATCTGAAGATATTTCGCGCAATTCATTGTAAGATTGACTAAATGACAAATTATGTGGATGCACAGGGTGATATTTCTCCAAGTCGTGGTAAAAGGCCAACAGAAAAGTACCCTCGTCTTCGTTTGTGCTGATCAAAAGATTGACATTCTGCTTGAAATCACCTGAACTTAACATTTCTATTGGTTTTTGTGCTAAGAATTCTCCGTCGACTGCGACTAAAGTGAAATATTTTATTGAATTCGGTGTCAATTCTGGCAGATCTGGAATTTTGAACAGTTCTTCCGGTTCTTTGGTTCTCAAGCATTCAATTATTTTTTGTGTAAATTTATTGTCATTTTCTTCATCCGTACAACCAATCAGCTCCGCTCCTCTCAACCACTTCCTCACACTATCTTCTGGTGTCCTATCCATAAGACTGTTAACATAAGCGCCGGAATTCATGATTGCGTTACGGAATAGGTTTCGACTGACAGGAGATAAAACGTGTAGACTCACAGACCAACTGCCGGCGCTCTCACCGAAAATAGTGATCTGATTGGGATCTCCGCCAAAATATCTGATATTGTCGTTAACCCATTCCAGAGCTAAGGCCT
>JAQIWA010002755.1:0-12344 GCA_034693305.1 Eueremaeus valkanovi | reverse complement strand
TGTACATTTCGAAAAACTCTATTTTTATGTTTATCTACTAAACCAAAAGCACCTGGTAGATGTAAAACTATTAAAAGTGCATTTCTTATGTAATTTTATTATTATCTACGGTAAAGCAATTATTTCAAAAGTATCAAGCAGATAATGATATTGTTTGTACACAATTTTTACAAACGAGTAATAATATTCCACAAATAGTGTTGTCTAATAGCATTTCCAATATTGGTCTGAATTATAATATACAGTATTAAAAGAATAATAAAAAAGAAAATTTTCATTGAATTGTTTAACATTGACAAATTAACCTTGGTATAGAAATATGACGAAACAGGCATGGCTAATCTTATCCTATATAAGTGAAATAATTGAAAATAAGTACTGATTATCAGCACACAAGGTATTGAATCAATCTTTAGACATGTTTTGCTTCGAAACTCATTGTCAGAATTCATATATAAATACAGTAAAAGCCGATCGCATTCATGAGCTATACTATACATAAGTTTTTGAATAATTGAAAAATATATACTAAATATGAAAGTCTTTATAATATATTTATTGTTTGTATCGGCACTCGTATGCGGTATGTATTGACAAAGTATTGAAAATAATTTCAAGTCTTATATAATTTGTTTGTTTTAGTGAATTGTGATTCCGAGTCAGAACAGAAGGACTGGATTAACAAAACAATTACAGAATATATGAAATTAAGCGAAGATCAGATTAACGACAGAATACATAATAATTCTGATGCTATTCAAGCGATGATAAAAGAAGCGACAGATCAGCATAGTAAGGATGGCCTGGATGTTGTGGCTCAATTTTTAACAGAGATAAGTCAATTTTTGAACACTGGGCGAAATGCTTTGGAGGAACTGAAGAAAGTGGACGAGAAGTATAGGAAAGAAAATCTGATTGAATTGGGATTCGCTTTGGAGTCGATTAAGACAACCGCTGGGATGGAGAGGAATAGACGGAAGAATAAGCCGTTGAAAGTTACCGACACTGAAGAGAATTACAATAAAAAGCTTAAGAATATAATTGAAGAGATTTTGACTAATTATAAGAAAATAATTGCAAATGAAATGAATGACAAGAGTATTGAAAAGCATTTATGAATAGATTTCATCAAAAGGTTTGTCCAAAAAAATTAAGATTTTCTTTAATTAAGATTAAAATTGATTTTGAATTTTCAATAGGAATACGAGTTTGTGAATAAAATGCTGAAAAATGTGGAAATAAATGTAAAAAATTTAAAGTCGAGTGAAATGAGAGTCAAAAATATGGTTGAATTGATCGCAGATTTGAATCTACTCTTAAATATGATAACAAATAAATACAAATAAAAGTATTATTTTTTAAGCCATTGTTTTGTAATAAAGTAAATATTAATTGAATTCAATCTCAATTAAAAATTTAATCCCGATTCGAAATATTGAGCATGCTCATTTGAGTTGCATTTGTGTCAACAAAGTTTAAATCCAATATGTTTTTCAATAATCAAAAGTTAAACTCAATTATTAGAAAATTGTCACACATTTGCAAAACGCATCTTAACTGGACACTAAGCAACAAGGTTAAACAAGGTATTGTCAGTTTTATCAATTTGACCAAACATAAAAATTATTTAACAAATTTTCTTGCTGTTGATTCAGTACCCGGCTCAAAACAAAAACCAATATTCTCGACCGTATTTCATACCAAATATCAATTATAATGAAAACACGTTTTCACTCCTATTCACAGACTGTAACGAAAGAAATAGTTGTTTTTGTGACCCATATATACGGAATCTCTATTATAACTCTTGGGAATGAACGGAGTAGCCGGTATTATAGGCTATACTAAGATAAGCTTAGGAAGTTTATAATATTTTGCTCTAGGTGAACTGTGTACATAAGCACAAACTTTTTATTTACAGATGAAAGGAATGACAAGAGTATTGAAAAAGCATTTATGAATAGATTTCATCAAAAGGTTTGTCCAAAAAATTAATATTTTCTTTAATTAAGATTAAAATTGATTTTGAATTTTCAATAGGAATACGAGTTTGTGAACAAAATGCTGAAAAATGTGGAAATTAATGTAAAAAAGTTAAAGTCGAGTCATATGAGAGTCAAAAATATGGTTGAATTGATCGCAGATTTGAATCTACTCTTAAATATGATAAATAGAAATAAAGTAATATTTTTAAGACATGTTTTGAAATAAAATTTACTATTAATTAAATTAGAATTCAATTAAAAATATAGCTCCTATGCAAAATATTGAGCATGCTTATTTGAGTTGCATCTGTTTTAAAAAGTTTAAATCAAATATGTTTTTCAATAATTAAAAGTTAATAAAAAATTCTCACACATTTGCAAAACACAAAACAGTTGACCGCATCTTAACTGGAGACTGAGGACCAAGTTTAAACAAGGTATTATCAGTTTTATCAATTTAACAAAACATAATAAATTATTTAACATATTCTTGCTGTTGATCCAGTACCCGGCTCAATACAAACACAGATATTCGCGACTATATTCCATACAAGATGTCAATTATAACGAAAACACATTATAAACGACTGAATGAATACCAGAGTTCATACAAGTCTGCTATGAATGCAGCGGATTATCGAAAGATATATTCGACCAAACGATACGAAATATGACACAAATAGTGGACTATTTCTACCCGTTTTGCAAGCACTCAGAAAAATATAAAGATCTGCTACAAACAAATCTGCGCTCACCTCGATCATCCTGTAGGCTCACACGGAAAAACAAGTATGGTGGGTGCATATTTGATACGGACCAGGTGTGAGCAACTTGCACATATCACAAAACCGTCGAAATAGTACCACGAACCGGTTTGAAAGGGGTGTATTCAACTCATCTATGCAGTCGGGGGCAGATTTAGAACGAGTAGAAGCAAAGTCAAAGATTCCCGAACTAATGGAATGTTTTTACGAACATTTGGGTTTGTTCAAGGTTCAATAACTTTTGGTCACACTGGAGAGTACAAAGACTGCTTATGCTACAAAACTATGTTCGCTATGACTCCATTGAATACAAGCATACAGTCTATGAAGTCTATTGTCTGTTAGCAGTGAAGACAAGAGTGATTTGCTATGAATTTTAGCATTGATGAAATTTCACCTTACCTTACACTGTTGATAGCTAATAGAATAAACAAACTTATACTGTATCATTTATATTTCAATATAACTTGCTGTTCAATTCAATAAATAAACCTGTATCATTTATTTGTAAACTATCAACTTTTATAAATGTTAATTCAAAATATAATTCTATTTATCATTTCAAACATAATCTAGCACTGGTTAAATTTTGATTTAATTCAATTTCTCAGCTAAGCTACAAACAATTGGATTCCCTTTGTTGTCCGGCTCTTCCACATCCCTGTTCCTGACGACGTCCAGTATCCAGTCGCCTGTCTTCTACTTATCGTATTGTACGGACAGTCGACATCATCATTAGAATGCCTGTCCAGTGGTCTCACATCTATAGAAGTCAAATGTCAGACCACATGACAGACACATCACTACAGTGGCTCTGTCTTATACAAGATGGGTCATATTAATCGCCATATTGGTCGGTCTAGTCTCATGCTTTACAAGTGTTATATTATCTATACCACCCTTGCTCATCCATATTTCATAGCCATACCTGTACCAGGTGCTCTTTTTATTTACGATAACTAATCAGTTATGAGATTATATTTTAGTGCAAAAACATTCAGTTGTGTTGAATCTCACTGTTTGTATGAGATATGCATTTATTGTCGCAAAACATATATAAATAAAATGCAATACTTTTTATGTGTTATTAAAAAGTGTTGAAAAATATATTAATTATTAAAAATATGAAACTCTTTATCGGTTTTATCATCGCTTCGGCGGCACTCGTATGCGGTATGACTTCAAGAATAAGTATTGAATTTAAAAAAGTAGTAAAACTAATAAACATTTATTTGCAGTGAATTCTGATACAGAAGCCGAACAGTTAGCCTGGATAAGCAAAACATTTACCGAGTATATGAATTTGAGCCAGGCTGATATCATAAGCCGAACGGAGCATAATATAAATTTCATTAATACCAAGTTGACTGATGTGAGCGATGAGTATATAAAGGGTGATCTGTATGTCGTCTTTCAATTCCAATCAGAAATCCGATATTTTTTGAGCACTGAATGGCCTAAAGCTTACGAAGCACTGAAAAAAGTGGACGAGAAGTATCGAAAAACAATTCAGATTAAACTGGGATTCGCTATGGATTTGATTAAATGGATTGTTGAGTCGGAGAGCACTAACCGTAAGAATAAGCCGTTGAATGTGACCGACACTGAAGAGCATTATAGCAAGAAGTTTAAGGATTGCAGCGAAAAATTGCTGACTTTCTATAGGAATGCTATTGAAAGTGGAAAAAAGTATACGGATGTTGAAAATGTGTTTTTCAATCAGTTTCACCAAAAGGTTTGGTTTCGTTAATAATAAGAATGTTTTGAATAATATTTTTAAACATTTTTTTCTGAATATTCAATAGGAATACGAATTTTTGGATCAAATATTAAAAATGTTTGCATTCAATGTCAAACTGTTGCCCACGAGTGCTATCAGAGCTAAAAATCTATTGGAATTGACCACTGATTTGTCGGCATTCCTGGATGAGTCTAGTGCTGTTATGAAATTAGTATCAGGGTCACATTAAGTACTGTATATCTCACTCATATATAGTTATGAAAAATATGTAATTTCTAAATAAATTATTGAAAAAATATTTTAAAACATTAATGGTGTGCATTGCAAAAATTGTTCGGGTCCAATAAGCCAATTATCATATTTAGAATTCGTTTATATATCGGATAAAATGAATTAAAATCTATTTTACAGTCTTTTAAAATCAATTAATCCTTTTATACCCAATAATAGTGAATCGGAAGCAAAGATTGTGTTTAGAAATGAATGACTTTATTTACATATTGGATCATAAGTATAATAAATTAGCAAGTTGGTGTCCGAGATCAGTTCCTGATTTATACGGCTTAAATAAATTCGATGACAAAAATGAAATATTCAAGATTTAATTTTAATATAGAAAATAATCCAGGTTTAAAATACTCATGGACAATAAGTTTAAAAACAGACCCAGACATT
Source organism: Eueremaeus valkanovi (assembly GCA_034693305.1). Taxonomy (NCBI): domain Eukaryota; kingdom Metazoa; phylum Arthropoda; class Arachnida; order Sarcoptiformes; family Eremaeidae; genus Eueremaeus; species Eueremaeus valkanovi. Next base: position 7,179 of record JAQIWA010002755.1, on the reverse strand, counting down.
GATATTCATATCAAATATAGATAATATTGTCGATAAAAAGAACCTATTTTTACAAATAAAAGGTTATTTTAATAAATGACCGAAAAAATGGACAGAATTTTAAAAAATTATATTATTTTTTGCATTCAATAGATATACCGGTAATGAAAAAAAAATTCAAAAATCATTTTCACTCAAATAATTTCTGTTCAGTGAACTTTTCCTTCAGAAACCAATAGCCTTCGTAACATTGTTCGGCGAATTGCTGTCAATCGGAATAATTTGGATAAATATTAATATAATTGATATAAATATGAAAACAATATTAATATCAATATTCATATCCATATCCATACTCACAATCATTACATTCGTATCCATCGGAAAATCGGAGTCGTTTTTGAGGCAAAACAATATTATAAACATATGAGCGGCCAATGAAAACAGTTTTGTTTCGTACAGAATCTGATCGATTGAATTGATCTCATTTTGCGAATATGTTTTGCCCACTATTTGCTCCATTTCCTCGACGTATGCCTTTATCAATGGCCTAATCTGTGCATCATCCGGGAACTTTCGTATTTGCTTTTCGGATTTGCTGAATAATTCATTGAGAGCCCGATTCCACTCAATTATGATAGTGCCAAAGTCGAAGCCCCGGTACCCGTAACAGGAGTACTCGAAATCGCATAAAACTAATTCATTGCTTTCCGTAACCATTATATTACTGCCTCTGAAGTCGACGTGACTGAAGACAGAAGGACTGCCAGACTTAGTGATCGCATCCTTTAGCCAATCGATCTCTGCTTTCAAGTCGTGGCCCAAAAGTGTCGAACAATTCTGTTCTGCAATCAAATCATTTATCGCAAAGTTTTTGGAGCCCTTTGAGTAAAGGTCATCGAATAATTCAAACAGCCAGTTCGTATTCTTCTTGATGGGAACCTCCATAGCGTGCACTCGCGCTAACTTCTGGAAAAGTTCTACACACATGAGCCGATCCTTTTGTTCATCTAATCTGAACTGTCGGTGCTTTTAATGAAAATTTCGGACAGAATTAAAAACTGAGAACAACTAAAGCAATGGATAATTCAGTTAATGTTTGGTTCCGATTAGTTTTGGCAAATTATTGTTACTATAATAATAATAATATCAATGAGCCTGCTCACCTTATACCAGCGCTGAATCTGGCCGTCTTCGAACAAGCCGTATATCTTTGGTCCCAATTGATTCTCAGAGACCAGGAGTGCAATGATAACATCAGTGAGCCTTTCATTTCCGCCATTATCATCCAGGTCATTGAAATATTTGGGTCCATATAGTCTTATGGCCACTTCCTGTGCAACTGCTCAGAGATGGCTCAGAGATGCCGATGTAATACAACTGATTAGTGAGACCTCCGCTGACTCTTCTGAAGTCAATCGTATCGAGACTTTGTTGCAACCAATTGCCGGCCAAATAGTCTTTGCATAACTGCAGGCACCTATCCTTTATATTTTCGGGGGTCTCTCCCCTTTGGAGGTCAAGTTTCTCCATATTGAAGTCATCGACGCTTTTGCAATCATTTACGGATTTGATTTCGTTATTCAATTCAAGCACTTCTTTAGACATTCGTCTTCCCATTCGTGACTCCATTATTGCACTGTTAGCCAAGGCTTCGCTTTTATTCAACAGATTATTGATTCAAATAAATTATTTATAAGTTTTAATCTCTGTTTTATAGACTAATTTCAAGGTTAGCTCAATTATCTTAAATAACAATATCCTGTTATCATTTATATTTCAATATAACTTGCTTCTAAGTTCAATCAATAACCTTGTTAATTTTATTTCCAACTATCGGTTGTAATAAATATCAATTCAAAACATTTTTATTCTATTGTGACGACTCATAGGTCACAAACTATGTTAATGTTCTGTTCAGTACTTTTCCATAACTCTTATCCGACTCATCTAACTCTATCTGAATCTTATCGACACAAAACTCATTTTATTCCTATCTTATGAATGTATGGAAATGTACCCAAACTATAACTATGCATATACGCCCCCATAGTCTATATCAGAGCTGTTCTCTATAACACTATCGCATTATAACATAAGCCACTGTTCAGTGCAGTTGACATAAGCCACGATACCGTGCAGTCCATCCATACATACTCTCTCAGACATACTGTACATACATTTCGAGTATAATAACGCTTAATACACAGCTCACCAATAATTATATATTTTGAACCATATTTATTGTAAATGCTTTCAATTCAGTTCATTAAAGAGTTTTAATAGATATTTGTATGATTATTGTGTGTATATTGTGCAACAATCTAATGTGTACGCACCACCCTGCAGCCATAACCGGCAGCTCTCCATTGAGACCTCCCTGCAGTTGGTAACGGTCGTCACACTATTTATTATTCCAAACTTAATCTAGCACAGGTCCGATTTTAGCTAAATTATCTTAATTATTCACTTGAAGGACACTATCTTTTTCTTAATATTCGAAACACTGTTATGAAATGGCTTTCAATTACTTTCAGATAATATTAAATTGAGTTTACTTTATAACTATAAACCAATTATGCGATTAAAACATTAATTTCTTTATTTCTTATGCCATAAGCTGTCAGTTTTGATGAGCACTGATATATCAATTGATTAATTATTTCGATAAAAAATGCGAACAATCTTATGCTTAGTTATCAAATATTTACAGTATATACCCCAACCCCTTTCATGGGACCCTACCGAGCCTTTGGAATTACAGGCAGTGTTCTACCTTGAGGTGTCGGTGGAGGTAATGCTACGCGTCTTACACTTCACAGTACAGGTGAATGGCCTATCACTACCAACAAAACCTGGCTTAATGGATCAGGAGCTCGAATTCCAGCTCTCCAGGTAATATTCGTGCACTCTTTCCAGTCAGCTATGAATTAATAAATCGATCCAAAGTCCAAATATTTCCTCAAGTCTTTGGCGTTCGGCCTATCGGTGATCAAAGATAAGAATTTACTTACATTTAAGACCAAACATATGTACAGTATTTGCAATTCAAACGACTTTTTATGTCATTTACTCTGAAACTGATCGTTGTTTCGAAACATCCAAGTGTACTCTTTGACCAGGCTTATATAATTTGTTGTTACGATTTATCGGTAATCCAAACATTTTAAAAGTTAACTGTCTTATTGATATTAACAGAATAAGTCACTCCATCCAAACCATTCCTAATCTTACCAAGCTCGCGCACCGAATTGCTCAAATTGCTGATAATCCTGCTGGAGCATGTCCGCTGTGAGTGTTGAGAGTGTAATCAACCAATGAGATGTCCTGTATTAGTGAGAAAGGCCTTAATTAACTGGTTGAATTCTAAACCCAGATGACTGACCCACTAATTGCAGGCAATAATTTATTGAACTGTTTTCAGTGAATAATTAATAGACGGATGAATAGTATCCATAAAACTAATTAATTATTTATAGATATCTTTTGAGACTCTGTTTTAAAAAGTTATTTTAATTTGTGTGGACTAAACCGTCTCCCTTTCCGCCGCCCATAAACGGGAAGGAGTTAAAGTACATCTTTAACTTTATATAACTTAAAATTTTTATTCATTTATAGAATTTAAGCCAAAAATTATAATTTCGTTACGTTTACAGAAATATTGTTATATTTATCAGTAATTAATCACTAAATTGAATGAAAAAAAATTAAATATTAATTTCGTAGTGAATGTCAAACAGAACAACTGCTGATCCAGTGAATGAGACAGGCACATATTTATTAACAAGGACATTATAAACACATTGAAGACTGATCTGGGCCTAATTGCCGGCTAATTATCTTTGATTTCTCGGACACTAATGATCAGATCAACTGATGTCGAAAGACCTGTGGGTTCTTCAGTTGCGACCACAATCATGGAATAGGTCTTAATTGACTCGGTGGCAATATTCCTGGTCAGTCTTACCATACCATTGGTTGGATTGATACTGAAAGTGCCGGCGCCTCTGCCCTGAGCTCGCAATGTATGCAAAATCGTTCTATTGTTGAATGATTTGGCCGTAACTGCAATAATATCTCTGCCTTTCGTCTCATTCCTGGCAATGGAGGTCTCATACCGGGGCTGAGCGAACTCTGGCGCTAATCTGTGCCCTGAGCTATGACTGACTGTTATATTGGGTTTAAAATAATATAAAAAAAATAAAACAAATTATAAAAAAATATTTGAAAAATATTATAATTTATTACCGAAAAAGAGCGAAACAAATGCAATACAAATACTAATAAAGAATTTCATTTCAAATAACGTTTGACTTTATATTCAATGTATACCGAAATGTCGAGCGAATTGTTGATCACAAATGGTTTCGGTATATAAATAGACAGAGATAAGTGTGTCTACATGAGAGACATGAGACAGGTGCTTTAGTTCTCGTATATATTCATGTCTGATTCTATTGCAAGGCCTGGCTGCAATTGCATCTACCATCAATATTGCATTTGAAAAACAAGCAAAAAGTATCCGGTTTAGAATGAAATAATAAGGCAAATAGACCCACGTCACTTTGTATTTATGGCATGTCCATTAATTCCTTGAATAGCGGACCGATTCTTCCCTGGTATATGTGTTTGTCTTCATTCACATTCTGTTTACCTCTTTTGGAAATATATTGCAAAAGACGTAAAGTATTCATAAGTTTTGAAAACTTAGTTTTGACCAAACATTCCGATCCGTACTTCAAAAGCAAATAGCGTTGCAGTAAATACATGTAAATATGTCGTTGATAACTATTTTGAAACAAGTAATCATCAGGTTAATAAATCATTGTTAATAAATAAATTTTAGGGACGTGCAGAGGGGTATAGTTAATATTCCTTGCTTATTAAAGTTGTCAAGCTAACATTGATGATTATTGATTGTCCTAAGCTTTGAGAACAATTAACACCAGTTCCCGAGATAAGTGAGCTTGCACATCCCTTATAAATATGAACATAATGTGCATGGGTGCATTTAATAATGACCTGATGGCAACTTTGTGGGTGATATTCGGTCGGTTAGGGTTGAAGAGTACTATTGAAGACAACTGTAATGAATTGAATGACAAATATTTAATACAAAATAAATTGATCCAAACCTCTGGTCAAATATGTAAATACTAGAGATGCGCAAGTGTTGTAATGGTCAATTAAAGTAGTATAGGGTCAAATTATTTTATGCTGGTATAATGAACCAGATAACATCACATTTAAACCATCCTGATCAAGGGTCAGTCATTTTAACGCAAATATTAACATCTCAAAATGATATCCTTGCATATCTCAAGTATATACTATAATACTCTAGTTAAACTGACCATATCTAATATAATAGCATCCATATCAAGTTCAGCCAGTAATTCATTAATATACAATTTATATGAGCTGTACACATTCCTTCTAAATAATCCGAGCACATCCAATTTCATCATGATCACCTGATTATTAGCCTGAATCAAATTATAATCGTTGAAAAATCATTATATTAAGGAATAAAATAGAATAAAAATAATTACCAAGCACAGTTTCCAACTTTGCGTCTGTTGATCAAACTCAGCGGCCCATCTCATTAGAAAAAGTTCATTTAAGCCATGCTTAAATAGAACAATCTGATCTTGGTCACACATTTCCCTAAATGAGCTCAAATTTTTGAATGCGTTCACTATTTTCTTGAAGTCTTCTTCGGTTTTGTTGCACCAAATAGTGAACCCACCCATAAAATCAATGGCTCTGGATACAGTAACTGCTTGCTCATTTGATCTTATAGGCTTCAGACCATTTGTCATAAACAACAGTTCAGTCAATTTGTTTCCTTCGTATTCATTGAAATTATTTTTGTAGTCAGTTATCGGTCTTATTATCGATACAATTGATATATCTTTTTGGTTCACGTCATCCGAACGCTCAGTCAATGTGTTTCCCGATATATAGCTTTCGATTTCTTTGGTCTCTTCATTAATTCTGTCTTCACTTATACTATAATTGTCTAATAATTCTTCTAAAAAATCATTTTCAACTTGTACTGAATGATCTCTATCTGGATCAATTGAATTGGCGATATTTGCACCTTGTTTATCATTTGCAATCATATTTTTCTTTTTCATAACTTTTTTATATTTTATTTCTATATCCTATAAAATATTGATAGTGTTTCAGAAATTAATTTTAATTCAACCTAAAATAACCTAGGTCCAAGGTTAACCTAGACTGATCAGATTTCATGAAGATTTTCAAGGTCAGGCAATATGTTTAACCATTAAATTGCATCTAATGTTGAATTAGTATTCAATTGTTTTCCTATCACACCATTCAATAGTCCTGACAAGTGTTTGAACCTTGACACTTTCATGAAAGCTGATCTGAACTGTATTCTTTGTGGAGCAAGTTCAAACTAACCTTGTGCATTCCTAAGTCTTTACACTTAATAAGTCTACAGCATTGACACCATTTTCTGGTCTCGATATCTATTCGACAATTTCCACGAAAACTGCATTTATATGTCTGTAAGCAATATATCAATCAATTCATTAATTATTCACAAGAATTGTTGCAAAATTAATTTTGGAGAGATATACAGATCAGCCAGAATAGATTAAAGTATTCTGGGTAATATGAAACAATATTGAGTCTACTCTACCTTATTTGAACTTCTCTTGAAAAACGATTTACACGACAGACACGTCAAGACATTGTAATTAATTCCTAAAACGAGAGAAAAAAATAAACACAAATACAGCCAATGAACTAAAGTTGGACAGAGTTTCCATAGAAGATGCTCCTCGACATTTAATAAAGCGAAAGTATATCCAAGAGTAAGTTTAATAATTAAAATGATAGCATTGCTAATTAATACACAGGACTGTAACCTAGCACAAAAAAGAAATATACAGAATAACACCCATACTTACCACAAGCAGTGTCACCACAAATCACACAAATTCTCTTCAATTCCTTAGACATTATACGGACTGTAAGACTAATGAGAAATAAAAATTTTGCACAAATTGTTTGTTTTAATTAAATAAAATTAAAATGTTTTTATATTTATTAACAAAACATTACTACAAATAATAATTTGATAAATATATACAGACAAAAATTAAAGTGTGTGAATAGCACTGAATCATTAAGCGGATTAAAATACTTAGAAATTGATAACAATTT
>JAQIWA010002754.1:0-12345 GCA_034693305.1 Eueremaeus valkanovi | reverse complement strand
ATATATTTCTAATAAGTTATTTGTGAATATTTCAAAGAGATATTTCTTATCAAATGTAAAATAAACTAAACTGGGACATTTATCAAGTATTAGATCATGATTCATTATGTTTTCCCTGTCTTTGTTAGATTCCGTTGTATACGGTTTGACTGTATATATAAAGTAAAGGAAAACTACAAATAATAACATCTCTATTGAGTAGACATTGATTTGTTTGCAAACAAAGTCTTTAATTATTTTAAATGAATTTGATTTTGAAAATAGTTTTCATTGATTTTGGTTTTGATTAGAATAAACCGGATTTGAGTATTGAGTCGATTGGTGGCCAATATGTCCCAATCGAGCCATACGTCCAGTTCCTCTGACTCGCAACTGATCCACGCAATCGTTCAGAACATTAAGTCTCGCGGAGTGTTCGATGAGTTCCGACGCGAATGCCTGTCCGACGCCGACACTAAGGTATGAGACCTACTGTAGTAACGGTGCAATGAGTAGACAATGCATACCATTATCTCTGTCTTTGTTGCGATTCAGCCGTCGTTTCAGAATCTGCTGCAGAGAGTGGAGGGCTATGTCTGGAAGTTCTTGTGTCAGCAGAGGTGGACCCAAAACAGGAGTAAAAACTTCGTCAGAGAAACGCTTAGAACACATCTGAATGAGTATTACTCTTATTCTTGTCTTCTTATTGTCACTCAATTGCATGTCTCACCGGATCTGCTTGTCTTCAGGTCACCTATGCTTAAGCACGGAATCGAGCATTTGGTGGAACAGGTCGTCAATTATAAAATAAATTCTCTGTTTTGGCCCAAAATTGAATCCGTTGTCAAAGAGTTTATGGGAATCCAAGAAATCGGTTCCAATGCTAGCAATGCTACCAATGCTCACAACTCTATGCAATTCAATGACAACTCTATGAAAACAAATTCGAAAAACAGTTCAAAAACTAATGAAATGATTGAAACGAAAGCTATTGTTATTAAAAGCGAACCAAAGGAACAGACGGTCGGAGACACCTCTCAGCCCATGGATATTGAAAGCGATTCCAATAATTCGTTGAACAATAGAAATAAAGTGAAGAAAGAAAATGAAAACGATTTGAGTTTTGCCGAATCGGACAACCGATACATTGATTGGCCGACACCTCCACAGCCAGAGATGTTGACTCCCGAGAGACCAGAACTCACTTATTCGCCAATCGATACCAAGGATTCAAATAAATCGAGTGATGACTCAAACAGTGTTTCAAACGTTAAAAAAGAGGAAAACCTATTGAGTACTGAAATCAAAGAAAACGAGACTTTTTTGTTGAATAAACAACTTATGGATGAACTCAAAGATCAGAAGACTATTGAACCAAAAGAAGACAAAAGTGGTAGAGAAGGAAAGGATGGCAGCAAAGAGAACGACGAGGACCTGTCAGATGTCAGTTCCGTTCATACGTCTGATCTGTCGGACTTCGACGACGAGATCTCTGTCGACGACTCCAACGATGAGCGCGAAGACAGTAAGAAGAAGAGAATCAGTTTAAAAGTGGTCAAAAAGATTACCGAAGTTTTGTCGAACCAACAGATTGTGGACAAAGAGAGTGAAAGAAGTGATAAAATTGAGCCCAAAGTTGAGAAACAGAGTAATAGTGAGGAAGAAAACAATGAAAAAAGTTATGAAAGTATTGTCAAATCGGAGACCAAAAGGATTCGAAGAATTAATCCAAAGTATTCTTCGAAAGAGTTCTCTTCGATATTCACCGGAAAGGATCGATCCCTTGCCGGCACTTCCCGGGAAGGGTTGGATGAATCGACTGGCGAACAGACGAAGAGTTCGAAAGCAGAGAGCGATCAGAGATTGAGTTCCAGAAGAAGAAGACATTCAAACGATTCGGATATCGATAATAGAGAACTGAATTCTTTGAGTTCTAATCGAAGCTCTAAAGCAGTGAAAAGAGAAGACATGGCTTTGGATTCGCGATCCTCTTCCAGGGGTTCTGTCGAGAGCTCAATGTCTGAGACGACTCAAGACTCGAATCAATCGCAAAACAAATCAAACAAAAGGAAAATCAATAAAAATCGGTTCGAATTAAAACTGAATTCAATTAAAATTGTTTTCATTTTATTAAATAGTTTTCACAAAAATAATTACAGAAATGAATCTCAGACTCAGAGATATGAGGCTTCGGATCTCTATAAGCCCCGGCATGTGTTCTCGTCGAGGAGAACACGCGGTCCGACGACACCCGATTCGAGCACTCAATCGAATGACGATTTTTTTATTCACGATTTATCCAAACAATAGGAATAGTAATGAGATTTCGTTGTATTTATAAGTTATAACAAATAAAAAACATATAAAATACTGTCAATTAAAACATGAAAAGCGTTTCAAATTATATTAAGATTCTTCCGGCACTAAAGTAATGGACAGATTGATGTCCGGCCACTCAAACGTTTTCGGCAAATCGGTCTGAAATGAAAGAGAAATTAAAACAATTTATAGTCTATTGAGAGTTGAAATGAAATACCGAATCGGTTTCAGACAAGTCGTCCAAATCAATGAGCATTTTGTCGATATAGTCGTTAGGTATGAGCACCTGAAGCCATGGCCCGTGTATTGCATAGCGTTGGCTCAATGAGACAAAAGATCCCGAAACAGAAGGCGTGACCAAAGTTATGGCCAGATCTCCGATAACACTCTTGAAAGTGAAATGTCTGTCGTGTTTGAGTCGACCTCTGATTACAAAGTTTGCATAAGTTATGATTCGGTCGTTATTTCACTATAAATCAACACAAGTCTGACCTCAGGGCTAACGGAAGCAGATTCCCGGCCTCTAAGTTGAACCGCAAGTGAAGACTTTTAAGGTATTTCGTTTGGATCAGTTCCACCGGCTCTGGAGCCCCCGTTTCACTCGCAAAAGACATCCGGGAATGGCATTGGTTCTGATGGTCGTGCGATACAGACATAGCCGAACTGCAGCTGTTCCTGCTTTGAGTGCTTTTCAGAACAGTCGGCGAAAGTCCGTTCCGTTTATTGGTCTCTCCATTCGCTGCCTTTTCGTTGTCGTTAGAGTCGGATTCGTTGTCTTCGTTGTCCTCATTGTCTGCTTCGCTGTTCTGTTTGTCATCACTTGAGGGTAAGTCTTGACTCCAATCACAGCGAGCACTGACTCCACTCAAGTTTGAGCCCTGAGTCGCGATCCCGTCGTCGACCGCTTCCTGTAGTTCGGGTTCGAGTTCGAAGATAGTCTCACCTCTTCTCATGTCAGTCACTAACCACTGGCCTCCAGCGCCGGAAACCGATTTCATCAGATCTATAATTCCCGGTCCGTTCCACTGCTGACAGGCCTGTAGTTCTTCCAAACAAACGCCGACTATCTGTACAAACGTGACGGAACCGAACGGAGTCATAGTCTGACCCAATTGGGGGTCTTCTGTCATAAGCATGTGTTGGATACGAGACTCGCCTTAAGAGAGGATTACATAAAATGTTTGCGAAATAAGTAATCAATAAATCGTATGACGAATGGACTGACTGTTGTCCAGAGAGCAATGCCAGGACACGTGATCGCCCGCACACAACAGATTGGACGACTGGAACACGTATTTGGCCAACGCCTGCATTACGGCCGCCGGCCAAGTAGGGGGACTCGACTCTTCTGGTTCGCGCTTCAACCGAAAGGATAGTTCAAATCCAAAACCACTCGGAGTTTGAGAACCAGTTATTCTGAAGTCAATCGAAAAGATTTAGTAAACATTGAGACCATAGAGTGGAATGGAGTCTCACTCGTGAACCCTTCCATCCCCGTGCAGGTCACTCAACCCGAAGCTTATGTAATGCCAATGCGGGGGAACATTAAGAGAGGGATCGCCGTTATTGGCGTACATCGAGATGTAGTCGAGAGGGTCGGGTCCGCCCAACCTATGCACCGGTAGGGGAATAACAAGTGGTTAACCGAACTGTTAGTTGGATTGACTGCCAATCCATACCAGTATTTAAGAACAGCCGTCACTTGCAATGGGTTTGCCTGTTGTGGGTAAGCCCTCAAACAGGTCTCGTACAGCGACTGCAGACCGGGAGGAATGAGCGCAGGTATGGGCGGACAGCCCAATGCCGGCCCGTTTAGAGAACTGTTCATCAGACCAGTGATGGCACCGTTGGCTCCGAACGGAGTGGTCGGGAAGTATTGGTCTCTCGACTCTTGCATTGACTCTCAATATATGTTTGCAATCATTCAAACAATTTATTAATTATTTAAAAACAATTGAAACGAAAGAAAAAGTTTAAACAAAAGTAAAAACAGTATTGAATTGAATTCAACTCATTCTTCACTCAATTATTGTTTATTTTTTGTTCCCTTTTATGCAATCAAAGGCACAAAAGTCAGACATAAATAAAGTATTCAATAATTGTTTCCATTTATTAATTTAATATTTAATTAATTATATATTAATTGTATTGATTGTCTCACTCTAACCAAACCTTAATCTATTTGCACTTAGAATAGACCTTGAATATTGATTTCAATTTGCAAACCAATTGATTATAAGTTTAAAATAATATAATATAATATAATAATACAATACTTATTATTTGAATACCATTACAGAACTTATAATAGACGTGAAAATTGGGAACTTTGTGGTTAAAGCTTAGGTTATGTAACTTATGTTGTTCTGTTCACTGGTCAAAGTTAGACATTTTAAATATTCAATAGCTTGGTCATTCTTGCTTGTAAGTTTAAGATTTCCTATTAAAACATTGATTTATTTAAATTACATTTTGTATTTTTTCAGATATACAGTGACATTTTTAGCTTAAGTAACTTTTTTATTCGCTTTAAGTCAAATTAAGCTCATATTAAAATATAATAGTCAGTTTTAAAAATATTTTTTATTAACAACTTATTGGTTTTGATAAAAAAGCTATCATTTTTTAATTAAAGATGTGTTGCAAATAAAAATTTCATGAAATAATAAGTTTTATGCTAGATAATGTCTTTATAATTTGTAAAACCGACATCACAGGTAAATTTACATTAACTTACACCTAGCTTATGCATTTAAACTTTTACATCATCAAAACAATTAGTCTTGGCAATTAGTAAGCCACTCAATGAAACTTGGTGAGTTTTAGATAAAACGAGCATCTTTATAATTGTGAGGGTAAGGCCGGTTCGGTATATTGTGTGCTCGACTAGTGTGTCGACGCTATTACCGTATAAGCTATGCTGTGATAACACATAACATAACAGTCAAACGAAATGATTGTTTTGAAAATCATTTTACATTATTTGTGCAAAAGTTTATCTCATTTTCGTTTTCTCTTTTAATTCAATTCAATTCAATTAATTAATAAAATTCCGCCAAATGTTCGGATAATTAAATATTTTTAATTAATTTAAAATTAATTCAAATATTGATTAAATCAAATACTGATAACTGGATTCGGAGTCAAATAAATCCTTAATTTCTGTGCCTTTTCTCGATTTGACTGCAATTTTGGATTAATTGACAATTTATTGATTGATTGGATAATTGATAGATATTTTTGACATTAAATGAAATATTAAATCAATATTTGGACAGAAATTATAAATAGCTTTGAAGTGAAGACATGTCCGAAGAATTGGTAATACTCTGGCAAAGAGTGACAAACAATTGATTGACTTATTCCTCTGTGTGTTGTCCAGGAGTTGGCGCAATTGGAACTGTTATGCAAACAGTTGTATTCGGCCACCGATTCGAGCGAACGGAACAAAGCGGAGACCACTTTAGCGCTGTTGACATCTTCGCCCACATGTCTGTCCAAATGCCAGCTCTTGTTAGAGAGAGGAGACGTAAGAATCACATCTGTTCTCACTGTTCGCTCACTTCTGGAGTATTAACTCTTCTCTCTCTCTCTCCTCTGCACCGGTAGTCCTCTTACGCGCAACTGTTGGGCGCAACCACTTTAACCAAATTAGTGACAAGAAATCCAAACATACTTTCACTTCAGCAACGATTAGACATTAGGAACTACATATTAAACTACTTGGCCTCCCGGCCCAAGTTAGCCCCTTTCGTCACACAAGCATTGGTCCAACTGTTCGCTCGAATCACAAAACTCGGTTGGTTTGAGTCCGACAAAGAAGAGTTCGTCTTCAGGAATGTCATTCCTCAAGTCAGGCCTTTCCTCCAGGTCTGAGCCAATGCCTACCCCTAACCCTAACCCACTCCTTAAGCATTTGCTTTGCATTCACTTATGTCTGCTTTGAATTAGGGATCCGTTGACTATTGCATAGTCGGAGTCCAACTGCTATCCCAACTGACCTGTGAGATCAAGTGAGTCATACGAGTCCTATCTGTCCTATTCTACTGCTATTCCGGTTATGAATAGTATTATAATTAGTATTTGATATAATTGTCATATAATGGAAAACCAGTCAAATAAGTGGTTCGGATGCGAGCCGTTCGATAACAAAGCAGCGAAAGATCGCCTCTTCGTTCAGAGACAACCATTTGTACGAAACCTTTCAATTGGCGCACGACTTGTTGAGACGCGCTCTCGAGAGCTGGAAAAGCACTAAATTCATAGACGAAGCCCAACAAACACTGGTCAGTAATCTTCTACGACTGGCTCTCAATTGTCTTTCCTTCGATTTCATCGGCACTTCTCCGGACGAGTCCTCAGATGACCTGTCGTGTGAGTCACCCGCATAACAGCGTTTGAACTCTTATTGATTGCAATTACGTTACGTCCGCACAGGTGTTCAGATCCCAACGAGTTGGAGGCCAGCCTTCCTCGACTTCAATACATTACAGCTCTTCTTCGATCTCTTTCATTGTTTGCCGCAATCATTAGCGCCAATAGTAAGCAATCATTCACTCAATTGTTAACCATTTTTTCAGTCAAACTCTCTTTCGATTCCATTCACTCCCTATTACTCCCTATTACTCGATATTCTCTTATTTTTTGTCTACAATTCAATGAGTATTTCCAATCCGTTTGTGATCTTAAGTATCCCTTCGCTTACCCGGCTGTGTGTCCGACCATTAGAAGCGTTGATTTTATCTCAAATTACTATTAATAGTGATTGAAATGAAGCTAAACTAGCTCTGGTATGCGTAAGTGGGTTTTAACCTAGGCTGATCATTTTGCCAATAGTACCAGAATAGAGTAAATTTAGGCTTTCTACCCAGGTCAGCAAAAAATTATAAGGTCTTGGGTCGAATCCAATGAGTGCTCATTCGTAACGAATTGCCTTGCTTATACTTGCATGCAATTGCATCTAAGTTTGTGACCCAGGGATGCATTATAGCCAAAAAAACATTACAAACTATTAAAATAGTGAATAATTGTTCAAAAAACTACTTTTAATTAATATTCTGATTGTGTTTGAAAACACTTTTGATAGAAATGTAACAAAAATTTATTGAATTGTCTTCTGGTGTTTGAGCCGTCCGACTGACACACAATGAATCGGAAGACAAAGAAGTAAAAGAATTTGTGTCAATGACAATGATATGAATGAAGATTAGCCTTAAATTGTTAACTCATTGCTAACTCATTGATAACATTGAAATCTATTCGTTATTCGGTTAGAAATAGAGCTCTTTTTGAAACAATTACAATTGAATGCAATTATACCCGAGTTCTTGATCCGGATACTATTGCTTGCGATTATGAAAAACTTAATTCCTTCAAAATTCTCTTCAAAAGACAATTCTGTACTTATTTTTACAAAAATGTCCCGGATTTGCAATATTGTGCAAACATTTAATTACTATATATTATACTCTTTCGGATCGAAACCAATGAATGATAAGGTTTTGCAAAAGAAAAGCTCAGTATTTGACTCATTTGAGTGCTTATATAAAATTCATTTCAATAATATTGAGAACTGATGTCAATCACGACACAGAGGTCGACAATACTAGAGCCCAGGGCTGGTGGTATTGTTCCTATGATCTTAGCCAAAGTCTCGCCGCACACACCGATCAGTAGACTCTGAATAATCTTATATTTATTTGACTTATGTTTTAATCGCCAAAACCTCAGGCCCTGTCGTGTTTGGTTCAGTTCGCATCTGTGCGCCGGTCCCTCTTCAACAACTCGGAAAGGGCTAAGTTTCTTATGCAACTCGTGTCGGGCGTCAGATACATATTAGAGAACCCGCAGGGACTTTCAGACCCGGGTTGTTATCACGAGTTTTGTCGACTTTTAGCGCGCCTTAAGTCGAACTACCAGTTGAGCGAATTGGTCAAAGTGGACGGTTATCCCGAAACTATAGATTTAATAACCAAATTCACGGTAACCAGTCTTCAGGTAAGTCTTGCTCTTTATATTTGTGCGCATTTCTGACTTGACTAACACGGCTGTGCGCACCGGCAGATGTGGCAGTTCGCGCCCAACTCTATCCACTATTTGTTGAGTTTATGGCAACGAATGGTTGCATCCGTTCCATACGTCAAGGCCTCTGAGCCGCATCTGCTCGAGACATATACGCCTGAAGTAACGCGCGCTTACATCACATCCCGATTGGAATCGGTTGCAGATGTGGTCAGAAATGGATTGGAGGACCCGTTCGACGACATAGGAATGGTTCAGCAGCAGTTGGATCAGTTGTCGACCATTGCCAGGTGTGAGTACGAGAAGACCTGTTCCTTAATCGTACAGCTATTCGATCAGTCGGCCCAATCATATCAAGAACTTCTGCAAACACTTCCCGTTTCGCAAATGGATGTCGCCATACAAGAGGGTCGACTCACTTGGTTGGTCTACATTATAGGTGCGGCCATTGGCGGCCGCATATTCCTCAACAGTACTGACGAACACGACGCCATGGATGGCGAACTGGCCTTCCGAGTGCTTCAGCTCATGAACTTTACTGATGCTCGTCTCGCACAGGTATTATGGAATGTGAGTCATTCATATGGAAAGCTTAACCGAGTATTCTGTTGTTGATCGGAAGGGCGGCTCCTGTAAGAAATTGGAACTGGCTATGTTGTCGTTCTTCGAACAGTTCCGCAAAATATATGTCGGAGATCAGGTCCAGAAGACATCGAAGGTCTACCGACGGCTTTCGGAGGTTCTGGGACTGACTGAGGAAACTATGGTTTTAAGTGTTTTCGTCAGAAAAATGTAAACTTTTTTCAAAGTTTTAAATGGATTTGAATTAAGAAAAAATGGATTCAATTGTTGTTTAGAATAACTAATTTGAAGTATTGGGGAAACAGTGAACTCATTGTCACTAAAACTCTGCAAATACTCAATGACTTATCGGTCGGGTATAGCAGTGTTCGCAAACTCGTCAAACTAGAAGAGGTTCAGTTCATTCTGAACAACCATACCGTAAGATCACTCATACATACAGTCCTCTTAACAATATTTATGGCTAATGTCTGTGTTGTGCTCACAGAGCAAACACTTTCCGTTTTTGGGCAGTTCTGCACAAATAAATGATATGCGCTGTCGATCCACGCTCTACACCTCATTGGGTCGGCTCCTGATGATAGACCTGGGAGAGGATGAAGAGAAGTTCCTCAACTTTATGAGTAGTCTAACGGGTAATTGATTTATGATTTGTTCTCTTAATCGCTATTAATATAATTGAGTTTCACTTTAAGCCGCATTCGACTCATTGGCACAGCTTTTGAAGTCCAATACTATATTCAATGTCGAAGAGGCGAAGGTTCGGATCCATTGAATCAATTGCTGACTAAATATACTAAATATTTATCTAAAAATCATTTCTCCCCCAGAAAGCACTCATAGGCATTGCCCGCGATCTGCGCGGCTTAGCCTTTGCTTTCAACACGAAGACCAGTTTTATGATGCTTTTCGAGTGGATGTACGGCCCGACCCCTCTCTCCTCACTCAAAGTGTTTCAATCTTTTAATTTCATTTCATTGTTAGATATCCGGCGTATACACCAATACTGCACTCGGCTATCGAGCTCTGGTATCACGACCCTCACGTCACAACACCTGTGCTTAAACTGATGGCTGAGTTGGTGCAGAACAGGTCTCAAAGACTACAGTTTGACGTTTCGTCACCGAATGGAATACTACTGTTCCGCGAGACGAGTCGAATGGTTGTCAATTACGGCACTCGTATTCTAACGCTGGGAGACGTACCCAAAGACCAGATCTATCAAATGAAATATCCTTTCCTTCGATCGACTGATCACTCAATCAAAACAATTCTATTATTAATGCAATCAATGCTTAATTTCCTTAACTTTTAATTAATATTTGTCTCTATTTTACGCTCAAAGGAATTTCAATATGTTTTTCAATGCTTAAGTCAGCTCTTTGTGGGGGTTATGTCAACTTCGGTGTATTTCACTTGTATGGCGACACAGCACTGGACGACACGCTCAACACTTTCATTAACTTATTGTTATCTATACCTCAAACAGATTTATTGGTAATTATTATTAATAATTACGAACCGATTGTCTATCGATTGCTAACCAATTGTCGTATTGTTTGTCAGAACTATCCAAAGCTGAGTCAAACCTATTACGTACTGCTGGAGTGCTTAGCACAGGACCACATGAACTTCTTGGCCAACTTAGAGCCGAACGTCTTTCTCTACATTCTCTCCTCAATATCTGAAGGCCTGAATGCATTGGACACAATGGTCTGCACCGGCTGTTGCGCAACACTCGACCATATCGTCACTTATCTGTTCAAATGGCTGTCAAAGAGCAGCAAAAAGCCGACGCAAACCGGTTTAGTCCGGGAGACCGAGACCTGTCTCAAAGTGTTGGAACTACAGCCGGAAATACTCCAACAAATGCTGTCAACGATTCTCAATATAATTATGTTCGAAGACTGTAGAAACCAGTGGTCTATGAGTCGGCCCCTTCTGGGCCTCATTCTCCTCAACGAGGAGTACTTCAGTCAACTCAGACAAAGCATTGTTAGCCAACAGCCCAACGACAAGCAGTCATCAATGGCCCAGTGGTTCGACAACCTTATGGAAGGCATAGAACGCAATCTACTTACCAAAAATCGCGACCGGTTTGTACTCAACCCACTCAGCCCTGCCCTCAACCCACTCAACCCTGCCCTCAACCCACTGACTAAATAGTGTTGTTCTGATCACAGGTTTACTCAAAATCTTTCTGTATTTCGTCGCGATATCAACGATTCGCTGAAAGGGCCCGCTTTGGCCAACTCGAGCGCCACCATTGCCGGCGGCGGAGACAATATGATGAGTTGAGTGCACTGGTGGCCACCCAATGGGCGAACCAATTGTAAATTTATTTATTTTTTATAATTCTCTAAAAATCTATTTGTTTTTAAGTAGAATTTGATTAAAGAAAAAAATAATAAAAATTAAAATCAATTTTAAATATAATTTATTTTTAGTGAAAATTCTTTATTTATTTAAACAATTATTTGAGTTAACATATAATGAACTATCGATAGGTATGAGAATGAGATGTGTAGTGCTTTCGAGTTAAAAATTGCGTTTAAATAATTGGAATGATATCTCATTTGATAGACAGACGAGTCTATAGTTATAGCACTTCTATTGAATGAAACCTAAGAATTGAAATGATTTACAATTAATAGAAAAGAAAGGAAAGGATTAAAACTGAATGAAACGAATGAATCGAATCGTTAAAAATTAAACAAAAATTATTATCTTTTTTCACAATCATATCATTGATTAAAACCAATTCTCAATTAAAGCATATATTAGTCATTAGTGGTTATGAAGAGACGAAGGTATAAGATCTTGAGGGCGAGTGCAGACCCTTGTTGGCCGGCGCCGGCGGCTCCGGACTCAGGAAATCCCAAATAAGTATAGTGTCGTCGTGTGAAGAGCTAACGATTTGGAACTCATCGAACTGTAGTCGAAATACCCGACCCGTGTGCTCGACCAGTGTTCGCAAGCATAGAGTGCCGGCAGGGGATCGGGGGTCCAGCGCTGCCGCCAAATCCCAGACTTTTATTTTGCTGTAGTTTTCAAAGAAATTTAATCATTAGAATCACAAACAGATCCAAACGTGTGGTTAGGACTAACCCATCGTAGGCTCCGCTAACGATCCGCTTATTGTCGAATCGTATGCAACGGACCAGTTCTTCGTGTCCGTCCAGTATTCGCAAACAGGTTCCGCACTCTATGTCCCACAATCTTAATCACAATACAAATGACAGCAATTGAAAAGTTTTTCGTTTTTTAAATAATAAGTCTTTAAAAGAATTTATTAAAATATATATAAAATATCAGAATATATGTATAAAAGGTCTCTTAAATTCGATCTTGGTCTATCTGAGGAATGGTCACCCGGATTAAATGTTCAGAATAATTTAAGAGAAAAGCACCAGGAAAGGTTATTCTCATTTATTCTGCTGAGAT
>JAQIWA010002753.1:0-12350 GCA_034693305.1 Eueremaeus valkanovi | reverse complement strand
TCACAGAAACCGACGAATTCTTAGCTTTAAATTCTTTTCATTCAATAAATCGATTTAAATCACAATTCAATTCATTAACTCTTTATTTCATTTCATATTCAATGAAAGGATGAAAATATTTGCATAAAAACCTGATCCGAACCCAACATATACTGTATACCCAATTCTAAGCCAAACAAAACTCTACACAAATGAGTGTAATATTAATATAATTTTTTGCAAATATTTGTTTTAATGACAACTATTAGAACAGGAAATCATAATTTGAGTCCCAATTGTATTCCGATCGCACTCTTCCTACTCTTCCTCATTCATCCATTCATTCATTTATTAATCTCTATATCAGTGCCACATCTGATGCTTTCGCGTATCAAACCTATTGACCAAAATGTCTATATTTTCATACAATTCTGTTCTTATATTTATAGCAATTATTTTCAATTTCAATCATTTCTGTTCTTCGGAATCGCTTTCATCTGAAAATCAGTTTCAATACAAACATAAAATTGTTAACGAAATCGAATGGCTTTTGGATGAGTTGATCCAATTGTTGTCTAAGTTTGCTTCTGAAGTGGAAACGGATCCAACTCTGTTGCAAAGTCGGGTATTTCGGTCCGTATTAGTCAGAGTTGTCGTTCGGATGACATCATTGATAGAAAGAATAGAAAATAAGCCAAAAATCTCTTCACAAATGATCGAAACCATCAATAAGTTGGAGTCCGTAAGACTCAGACTAAACACTTTTGTCGGCCCTTTCGCTAACGAATCAGACAATCGTAAGACCTCTTCGAATGCGCAGACAATGAAAATGAGCTCAACTACAGAAATGCCGAGCAATGGCTTCAATGGCTTCAATGACTTCAATGAAATTCAGTCTATTCTCACAGAAGTTATGGAAAAACTTCAGAAAATTCCAAACAATTATTAAAATCGATGATTAACTGCTGGTAATAACGTTCTTGCTTGTTTTTATAAAAAAAAGTTGACCATAACTTGCGATCTGTCCAACACATAACTAGCCACAACTCCTGGATCACATGAGTCCTAATGAGTTTCATCGTTGGCTTTTGATCAGCAATGAAGACCTCATTTGTTCAGACATTACAATCCTATAGATTCTTATGTTATCCCGGATGAAATGATCAAGATAATGCAGTAGAGCCTTGCTTAGCCCATCCCATCCTTGCCATCCTATGCTTACATTAATTATCTTTTATTGAATACTATTATTATTATATGTTTTGTCAAACTTCTTAACCGCAATCACTTTGTCCTTCAATTCCTTGTTTAGAATACAATACTTATAATACTTATTATATTCGACTCATTCTATCGATTGTTAAAAGAACTTAAAAATTAAATTTCAAATAAAACTTAATTTTATTTTTAATTAATTATGAATTTGAGGCGAATTTATGTCGAATTAGTTATGAGTTTAATGTTTGTAAAAGAATTTGCGTTCAATTTATTGAGATTTGTAAATATGGGCCGAAAGAGGTATTCAAAGAATACTCGAATCGATGGCAAAGTAGTGGTCATTACGGGCGCCAACACTGGCATTGGGAAAGAGACCGCATATCAGCTGTCCTTAAGGGGTGCGAAGGTATGGCTATTATAGCTATTAAAGTGACTGCCAATGCATTCAACTCTGTCTGAAATGTCCGACAAAACAGATAATAATGTGTTGTCGGGATGTGGACAGAGGTATGGGTGCTGTCAATGACATTCTGGCGAAGAACCCGAACGCGAACCTGACTGTAATGCAACTGAACCTGAGCTCACTTTCATCTGTTCGGCGATTGGCTAAAGAGTTGAAACAAAAAGAGCCGAAAATCGATGTTTTGATTAATAGCGCGGGAGTTATGATGTCTCCCAAACTGACCACTGATGACGGCTTCGAACTACAGTTCGGCACTAATCATCTGGGTATAGGTCTTATATGAAATGATCCTGCTATTTGATTAGATATGAGAGTATATTTATTCTCAAAGGATGGGTCGATAACTGTCCGCATCTATAACTCAGTCTATTTCCTCAAATGCCGACACATTTATGCAGACCTTTCCCTTTCCTTCCGTTCCTTTCTCTTCCCTTCCCTTACCTCTGTTCATATCTCTGTTCATATATATACCGGTAATTCGAAAATTCATTCAAAATCTATCTTTAGGTCATTTTTTATTAACCCTATTATTGATCGAAAATATGAAGACCTCTTCTGACGCCCGGATTATAACTGTGTCGTCAATGCATGCAATGAGAGGACAGATATTCTTCGCAGACATTAATTTGGATAAGGATTACAGTCCTATAGAGGCCTACTGTCAGAGCAAACTCGCAAACATACTGTTCAGTAGAGAACTGGCCAAACGATTGGCCGATTACCCCAACATAAAGTCCTATGCCTTACATCCGGGAACTATCAGAACAGAACTGTTCCGACACTTGACAGGACTGACGGCTATTGTCTACCACACTATTGGCGCCATATTTAACATCGATTGCGAACTCGGAGTCCAAACGACACTATACTGTGCTTTAGATCCTATGCTCTCATATGAGTCCGGATTTTATTACAGGTTTTCATTCAATCCATGCAATTCTATCTATCAAATCAAGTTCACAACAGATCACATGCATTGGACTGTGTTTGCAGTTAACTGGCTATTCATTGGCATTCATAACTGGCCCTGACTAACCCTAACTAGCCTGGCTAATCAATTTATTTATTTATTGCACCTTCCAAAAATTTCCCTCAGTTTTCACTGTATTTGGCTATAAGTCCTAAAAGAATTCAATTATACCCAGAATTGTTTGCCAGAATAGTTCATTTGATTTGATTCTCAAAAAATGGCCCAAATTTTTGAGCACTCGTTGAAAGCGATTAAAAATTGTTTCTCTTTTGCAGTAATTGTTCGCAAATTCAATGCCTTTTGAGTGAAGCGACCGATGATTGCACTGCAGTTCAGTTGTGGCTATTGAGCCAACAATTGGTTAATATTGAAGAGAAATACAAATTATGAATGAAATGATCGCCGATTTAGTCCTCGTATTCAAAGATTTTATTTTACGTTAAAAACATCCGAAAAATAGTTTTAATTTCTGTCAAAAGAGTCACTAATGTTGAGTGCAATGCATGAGTAGAGCAGTCCTTATGCCTAAGGCTTATGGGATAGGAATGTGTTATTCGACTAAATAATGATGAAATCCATTCCATACTATACGTCAGCATTGGCTTCAATACTGCAATCGTTTTATCAATTGTTTCGATAGAAAGCACTTCTATAGGGAATGCACTTTAGGTGACGTTATTTAAGTCTCTATTCATAAAATTTATTTTTGTTTTCAAATGTTTTAAATGTTTATTAAATTCATTGTAAATAAAGTAATGAATAAATGGATTAATCAATGAATTAATCACTTAATTAATGAATAATTTTTTACAATTTATTTGAATTTTCGTTACATTTATTTGATTTGTAAATAGTTTTTGAATTGATTTGAGAAATGATTGACTGAAAGGACAACAAAATGAGTGAAGAGTTTGATATGAATTGCAGACAATATTACTCTCGGATTGTAATGAATGACAAGATTTGGTTCATTTGTGAGTACAATGACTGCGATGTCAGTGAAGTGAGTGAAGAGGACATGTGTTCACACATTAAACAACATTTTGTTGACTCAACTCAAGCGCAAGAGTCTGTCCGACACTCGGATGAGACACACATTCAAGCCGTGAATGCAGTCAATGAAGTGATAACTCTGAGCGACGAAGAAGTTGTCAACACATGTCCGGAACAGTTGAGTGACTTTGACATACTTTCCAATCTATATAATGACAAAGAAGTGAACTGTCATTACACCCAACCGTTGCCTACATTCAGATGCCATTGGAAGGGCTGCGGAAAGTCGTTCGCATTCATGAGATCATTGATAAGTCATAGAAATAAACATAAAATCCATAAAAATGTCGAAAATTTCAAATCACTTTCGAAACCGAATTCTACTTACAATCAGCTGAAGAAGAAGTACGTAATGACCGCATTCAGGGTCGAGAGACTGACCGACAGGAATGTGTTTCAGAGCCAAAAGCAAAGCCATGCGAATGACCCGAACTATAAGGGAATGCAATCCCTGAAGAATCTGGACATGTATTACAACAAAGAAGTGATAAATAGCGAGAAATTCTATTCGTGTAAATACAATACGAACTGTCAGTACAAGACTAAGCGCTCGCAACAAATGGCTCGACATCTGAACTGCAGTCATATGAGGAACAGACGGTTCAAATGCAAAATTATAGGATGTCTTAAAGTGTTCTTCAGTCCAACCACTTTGCGTCAGCACGAGCTCAACCACAAGTGCGGATTCAATATAATCAAAGGCAGACATTTGGACACTATTTGCGGCACCAGAAGACTCAATGAGTTTCGCGGATGTCTTATAGAGAACGGACAGAAGTTTTATACCTGTCTTTTCAAGGGCTGTGACCACAAGACAAAGAACAGGGGAATCAGACGACACATCCATAACCAACACGTCTGTCCCAATCGGATCAGAATTATTGAACAAAACAATGAGAATCTGAATGAAGTGAAACAAGAGATCAAACAAATGCCTCAAAAGTTCAATATATTCACAGATATCGATAAACTGATGGGTGAAGAGAATAGACGACAGAATTATGTCTACTATGAGACCAATGAAGAGATTGAGATAATCGACGACAAACCCGATCCGCAAAACACAGAATTCAAACGTTTTCTTAAGGAAAGGAATCTTAGACTCAGTTATAATAGGAGTCGATATAAGAAGTGTTTGAATGAAATGCAAGTATTAATCAAAATAAGGCCTTATTTTAAGCGATTTATTGAAGAGAATAAAAGCAATCGATTTGATTGTAATGAATGTCAATTCAAAGCTAAAACATTGGAATCGATTGCAATTCATCTCCGAATCAAACATTTCATTCAATAAATACATTAATTTTTGTCACTATTTATAAATCATTTCATAAAATATTTTTTGTATAAAAGTTTTCTTAATTTTTGAATTTATTATTAGTTTTTAAAAAATGATTTAAATGTAATCTCATTTGAGTTGTAATTGTATTGAATCTCATTTAAATCACAATTTTTCAGTGAATATAAATATTTTTTTTTTATTGAGAAATAGTTTTGTTTAACGAATAATAACAATATTTATAGCTTTGAGTTCTGAATCGATAGTAAAATAGCGAAACACTGTTCCAAAGACATGAGAGTGGAATGTGATGTAGCCTTCATTAGGAGCAGTTCCTCATCACTGTTCGTGTATTCTTCGATAGTATTGACTAAATCTCTTTGAGTTCTCTGCGTCTGCACTAAGAGGTCGCGAACCGCTTCCAAAGGGACAGAACTATTGCTATTGGTCTTCATTGACACCGGTTTTGATGATGAGATCGAGGAACTGCTGGAAGACAGGGATGTAGTGCTGGCCACCGGTGTGTGAAGAGGCGGGTGTTGTGCAGCGATTCTGTTCTCCTGATTCAGTGCCACTTGTCTTAACTTATTGACCCAAAACTGTCTCTGTTTGGCATCGGATGCCTTCAGTTTGTATACCTCTCCGCACGCGGCCGACACTGTGAACGTCTGTGAGTCCTCTTCAGAGGGCGAGACCACAGAACCGGCCAAATAGACACATCCGCGCGGATGACATCTCTTCTTCTCTTCCAACTGACCCGACATTACATGCATTTGTGTTAAAACCAGTTTATAATCAATTAATTAATAATTACTAATAATTAGTACTCAAATACCATATGATATTCGAGAGTTCCTCTGTTGGGGTTGAGGACAAACCATCTATACTGCCAGCCCTTCATTACATTCGTATATTTGCTTAACTGGCCTTCAATTGGTTTGCTTTGAATCGCCAGCTCTTGTGCTTCGAATTGCTATTCATTTCAAACAAATTGAACACAAAATCAATTTTAAAACAATTGTAAATCAATTAAACTTATTTTTATACGAATTTCTTTCAGTAGTTTTGAATATTTTCAAAACAACTTTATTAACGATTTAATTGAATAATCATTTGATATATATTTGTGAATAATTATAGGAAATATGAATACATATACTGTAAATGAAAAATATCGTAAAATATAATATAAGTTAACTTATTATAAGACTAACATTGGCTTCATTTTGAGCGATAAAACATTGCTCACAAATAGCACTAATACTTCGCGAAAATATTTCTTCCATTAATTTATATTAAGTTATATTTTGTGTAAAACTCAACAAATATTTACTATTTATTCAGTACTGAAATGAATTGCAATTAAACTATAGTTTAGTCTAAAAAATGTTAAACTATTCGTGAGTTTGTCTGAAAAGTAAAACAGTTTTTGTTTGTTTATCTCAACTGAACTGCTCTTAACATAAATAGCATTCAATGATAGCTTAATCTAATGTATAGTAAGATAAGAGACAATCAAATCAAAGCCAAACAAACAAATAAACTGATTGTATGTAAGCTCTGATTGAGTGTCACGTATGGACTCATTGTTCGTATGCTTGGACTCACTCTGGCTTTGATCATAACTGACAGCAAATGATTGGCTTCTTCTGCAGTCAACTGGTTATCGCTTTCGCTCTTATTCTCAATTATGCTCTCATTTATCAAATCATTTGTTGACATCTTTTCACTGAATCTCTTATTGTATTTGAATTGATTGCAAAACTCATTATATTTACTAATACTGTAATTGAATAGAATTTTAACCAAATATTAATATTACAGTATTTACAGTCTATTTGTTATTATTATTATTATTACTTATTTTCCGTTTCCTTAGAGATTGACTCACTTTTTGTCAATTGAATATAAGCGCAAATTTTGAAAATATTCTTTCGTTTAATAATATAAGAATTTATTCTTTAATAGATTTGATTAGGAATTAATAAAACAATAGATTTGTCTAAAACTTATTGCTTTAGAACTCATCCATAAGTTTGCACTGAATTATGTGAAAGAAATTTTGGATAAACTTATGATAAATATTGCGAATAATAATTGAATACAATTCGTGTGACTTCTTGTGATTATTCTCTGAGATTATTATTTAATCAAATTTTTGAATTCAATTCAATCCTAAATTCATTGAAATATTAGCGACAATTCATTTTTATTCAATAAAACAATTCTTAAACTAATTTCAAAAACAATTTTATAACAAAAATACATTAAATAAATACAAATATAACTCATTTACTAAATATTTAATAAATGTTTGACTAAAATATAGTACTTGTGCTCAGAGTCGGACTACACCTTGAAATTCCAAGGAATACATATCTCTCCGTCCAATAGAACAGAGTAATAGTGAGACACTCGAAGACGACTGTCCCGTAAGAAATGACTTAACATATCTTTATTAGCGATCAGGTTCTCACAGCACTCGATCATGAGGTCAGGGGTCACGTTGTCGTCCTTATCAATCGACTTCAGACCCAAAGCCGTTAAGCAATCGTTTATTAAATAAATTTCTTTTGACTTATAATTCAAATACATATCTCTTAAAAGTCTTGATTTAAACATATTTTCGGACATAAAGTCCAATAAGAGGAACGCCGGACAGGAGGCGGGCACTATGAACTGGCCCGTCGGCGACAGCATCAGTGGCCCGGCCTCGCACTCGACCACCAATTGATAATTATCGAGAACTGGCGGCCAATTGTATGGAAAGCCGTGTCCGTCGATGTGTTGGACCAGAGCTGCGGTCAGTTTCTCGAGTTGTCTGACATAGCGCTCGACCATAACGGCTGGCCTGAACTTCCTCTCATCTATTTGGATGCCGCGCAGAACACCGGACAGTAAGCCCTGAATGAACGGCAGTTTCTCCAGATGTGAGTCATATTTGGATACATTGCGAATCAATTCGAGCCAATTGTGTCGAACGTCTTCGATGTTTAGGATTATATGTCCGACAAAACTAACGCCCGTTTGTCGACCGAAGACAACAGTCTTGCCGTTCAATACCTCTAAGTCTGCGCTGAACTGGTCTTTCAAAGTGTTCAGACTCTTGAGGGCACCCCTGATGTGAGACACACCCCAACCGCAGTCCTTCCAAATGAGTTCATTTAAATTCAGCTCTTCTTTCAATTGATTGTTCAATCGATTCAACTCTTGTCGAATCGGTTCGCATGTCTTGAGCCTAATGTTCGCCAAATCATTGTTTTCGCGCAACCATTGAATCAAATTCTTTTCAATTCTTTTCTTTTGTATATATTCAGCAAATCCTTGAAATTCTGACTCATTTTCGGATTTGTTTTCATTATTAAAGTTAATCCAAAAGTCATTAACTTTTTGAGAATTGAAATCATTTTTCTTATAATAATTGTCGTTATAATTGGTTTTGTTTTCATTTTTCTTATAATTTTCCTTAACTTTCGGTTGTTTTCCGATTTTCTGCAAATAATCTGTCGATAGTTTGCACTGAATTAGTATTTTGTGAACTATTTTATTGAGATTTTCGTTTCGAAACAAATCTATATTTATTTGTTTGAACATCACTTTTGTCTCACTATTACTGCTATTACTGTTAGTCTTAGTATTACTACTGTTTGTATCGCTTTTATTGATGTCTTCTCTCATAAAGAAAGTAATCCTTCGGTCAATCGTTTCGCGCATTTCAATAATGTCTTCGATATAAGCGTTCAGTTGTTTCAGTGAGTCTTCATTCGTGTCCTTCTCTTTGGGATAACTCCAGAAGCGGTCCGGATGTACGCCGAAGAAGAACGGCCTCAAAGCTGTGGCCACTTCTTGTGATGTCAGCAATCGGTCGACTGATTGTTGCGATTCATACGAGTTATACGAATGCAGTAAACGATTAGAACTGAGTTGTCGTTGGATTCGGTTTAGTTCGCAGACTGTCTGCAGAGAAGGCACAGACTGTCGGCTCAGACATCGCAGGAGTCGAGTCATTGCAGTCCTGTTTGACTGTATGACTGACTGACAGTTGGACTCAACTCTTATTTACATATAATTTGTTTATTAATTAATTAAATGACAATTATTTACAAACTCTTGACTCAAATCATAGCAAATGTCAAAAGTCATGAAAACATTGCCTCAAATGTTGGCTTTGTTTTGCTTTTTGTTTACATTTATTACGCATTCAATTGAAAAGACTATTAATATTAATATTGGATAGAGTGCTGAACAGCCTATAAGAGTCAACTTCAGTCTCTCCAGCGGTTCCGTCACTACATTCAGAGAAGACATATACAGAAATTATAGGCATAAATGAATGCATTGAATGTACGCCTCTATGAAAAGCCAGCATAAGTTGAATTGAAGACCAAAGTAAATACATATACAGAACATGTGTTCAAAGCATTCAATTAATTACATTTAATTACAATTAATAACATTATCATTGATTTGATTGCATTGTATGTTAAGTAATAATAATAATAATAATAATCACTAATCGATTGATTGATTGTCAGAATGTCTTCGAAATCAGTTTTAAGCCAATTATCAAAACTGACTCTAAAGGCACAACAAAACCAATTGAATGAATACCAGAAACAAATATCTCATATGAATCGCGTGAACCAAATGAGACAATTGAATAAAATCTATTCCAACCAAAGATTGGCCTTAAGTGCAAATTATGCCAAACTATTCAAACAAATGGTTCCGATTTGGAGACGAATGAGAAGATATAGAAATACCAAATAAATAGCAAATTATTATTCATTTATTTCTCTTTTTTTACATTAATTTCTTGTAAACAGAAAATAATTGAATGTATTTTCAAATTAATGTAATTCTTATTATTCATAGAAAATAATAATCAATAGAATCAGAAAAAACTGATTAATTAATTAGTTTTTACACAAAAATTGTTTAATTAATTAAAATTAATTTCGAAAAACAAAAATATGTATAAAAATGTTTTTCAAAGTCGAATACAATTTAATAAATAAATGAAATAATATTTATGTATTTGAATGAATGAATGACTTCATATGGGAATCGATTTCTTCCTCTCTTTCTATCGAAAGATTGCATTTCTGTATAAAAATTCAATAATTATTAATCGATTTATAATTTCATTAAAAAATGTTTGATTACTGACAGACCTCACAAATGAATGCATTGATTCCGATCCCATCCCTGAGTCTAATGCCATCATTAGTTAAATCTATTTTAGTTTTGGGTGAAATCCTCTTTAAGGCCTGTCTTCGGGCGAACGCGACTTCAAATTCATCTGTTGTTTGAAATTAAGGTTTGAATCAAATTATTTGAATAATAGCCTAAACTACTGACCGATACGTTCCGATTGAGCCGTAAATTTAGAGTCGATTTCATTGAGATTTTCTCCTCTTTTTGTCTAAAAATAAATAATTATTTTTATTTCAAAATTAAATACCATTCCGTCAGAAGAGCTCACTTTTCTATGTCGGGGATCACTGGTATGTGAGACTACAGTCTTCTTGCAGTCGAAGTAAATGTTACAGAAATAGCAGTAAAACTTGAATTCATCGGTCGGTTCATCACATGCTTTGATGCCTTCATTCCTCAGCTTTTGGTCCATTTTATTGACATTGGATTCAGATTTGATTTGCTTTAAGCTATCAATTGATTCGTCATTTGTCTCATCACTAGCTCTATCGAGGACTGCATCAAAACTGTTCACATGTTTGCGCACTTCACTCAATGAGCACAAACTTATGTTACAGTTCTTTAAATGTGAAACAAAATAATTATTTAAAAACAGTTTATTCCAAAAAATTAATAAATAAATACCAAACAGATGTACGCGTTGTCACCGAACCCGTTCTTAAGTCTGATCCCATGGTTTAAATATCTTTGTTTGTCATTTGCATTGATTATCTTTAACTCGTTTTTACGAGATATGGCTGTAAAGACTTCGCCTTAAAGTAGATTTGCATTCAAACAATAAATCAGTTTTAATACATATTTGCATTAAATTACTGCAAAAACAGTCTGTTTTAGAAAAATCTGTTTAAAACTGAAAAAATGGAGTTTTTATTCATACCAATGGTTTCGGAGTCGATGGTGAAGAGAGCGTCCAATCCCTTCAAGTCGTCGCCAAATTTTTTCTATAAATATATCATTTTTTGTCATTAATTCAAATGAATTCAAATTTGTTGAATCGGGTCAGTCGTATGCAAACCCTGGAGTGTTCTTCGCATTGGATGTGTTCCATCGCTTCTTGGATTTCATGGAAACTCTGATCGCAGACAAAACACTCGTATTTTTGGTCAGACTTTGAATTGCTTTTCCGAATGCCTTCCGATTCGAGTGAATCCAATTCGGGTTCGCTTTGAATGCCATTCGATGTTGAGGTCGCTTCAGATTTCTTCTGATTCTTACTCTTCGTCTTCGGTTTGTTCTTATTTTTTCTCTTCTTTTTTGTCTCCTTTTTGGTCAAAAGGACTTCCATTTCGTTCAGATCTTTGCAATCCATTACTTGTTTTAGATTCAAATCCGAAGCCATTATTGGTATAAACGGTTCGGCCTTTGGATCCAAATTTGTGACTAATCTCTCGACTGATTGTCCAAATCCAGAGACAATTATCCGTATGTTTCTGAGTCTCCGTTCGATATCTTCCGGACTATTATTGTCTGCATTTAAGACACCATTTATTTGTTTGCAACTGTTCTTCGACTCAATTATCTGGACATCTGTTGCCTCTATTTGCTGACAATCATCTTCGGCACCACTTTTCTCATTGTCTTCGTCTGAATCGACTTCATTGACAAACCTTCTGATTATAGTCTGCTTTAAACGCAATTTATTGACCATTTCTGTCATTAATGCCAAACAATTGAATAATTGATTAAATATTAAACAAAATATAAATTAAATTAAATATAAAATAATGTCAAATGACTTGAATGGATGTGAATATAAACAAAGTATTAAAAGTTGATGTAAACCAATATAACAGACAATACGTCCGAAGATTTGCATAGATTTTAAAATTGAATTTCTTTTAAATCAATTGAAAATTAAAATAAATTTGAATCAAAAATAGATTTCTTGTTAACTATTCGTAAGAATATATAATAAGTTTATATAATTTTCGACTAATTATTCATTAATATTGATTAGATTTAGTCTACACTTCAGTTGTTATTAATGTTTTGGCAAACATGTGAATCATTTTCTGTCAAATATTTGTTTGAATTCTTAAACAATAAGGGAATCAAAGCTTTTCTGCTTTTTTTTTATCTGGCTCATTATCTAGCACAGTGCATTCCAAAGCTGTCTTTAAAAGACAGTAAACAAAACATTAATAATATCCTATTGAGCCTGCTCATATATT
>JAQIWA010002752.1:0-12350 GCA_034693305.1 Eueremaeus valkanovi | reverse complement strand
GCACATGTATGCTGCAGCCCAGTATCGTTTGTTTGAACTGTCTGCTCCGGATTAGTACACTTTTTTGTGTAGAGAGGCGCCACCAAATTTTGACCAGGTTCTATTCCTTTGGTTACAGTTAAGCAATACTAATCATTAAAATACTGTATATCAGTCACAAATATCTTAATTTATTATTAAACAATCACTAAAATTGGAATAATGAAAATAATTCAAAAATTGTACATGATACAATTTATAATAATAATTATCACATAGTTTCCCGGAAAAATAGAGACCACGATTACGAATCCCAATAAATTTAGAAAATAAATATTCTAGATACAGTTGTGAACTTTAGGCACAAGATAAGTTTAGTAGATAAGCAACATTTTCATACAAATAGAATTATTCTACTCTAACTCACATACAAGTTTAAAATTTTATCCTTGTTTAGAAAATCTTTTTAAAATGTGCGAGCTAGAATATCAAATTAAATACGTCCTTATCTATTTCTCCGTAAATTGTTCTTATCTTTATTTTGAATTTAAGTTACCATTAATCGTAATTATCAAGTACCAATCTATTGATATAATATTGGTATTATTTTTTGCATTAATTAACATTATTCATGAATTTCTGCTTTTCCTGCAAATTTACACAGGGTTACAAGTGACTATGACATTCATACCTTAACTCAAACTTTTCCAGTAATTTTAGCGCGAAATTCAAGAGGTGGTGAGTTTCGTTTGCAGTTGACAGTACTGAAATAAAAAATAACAGGTTTAAACTAATTTTGACTTTTTCTAAATGATCTTGCTTTATATATTATTTTTTAAAATTATCGAGTTAAAATATTAAAATATATCTGTAAACTCGGCAGTATCGAATATTTTTACTTATTTTTTATGGAATTATTTTATCTTTATTTTGAATATAAGTTACAGTTTTAATAAACCTATTTTCGACTTTAAACGCCATTTCCCGGCCATTTTGGCGGCCATCTTTTTTCAAAAAACCCCCACCTATACCCCCCTGACACGGCCGATCTTGCACATCTCTACTTTATACTGCATAATATTTTTAAAATGATCCGAGTTAAAATATTAAAATATATGATTCACTACCGCCATTTCCAAAAATTGCACTTATTTTTTTGGGGAATTATTTTATCTTTATTTTGAATATAAGTTACAGTTTTAAAAAACCTATTGTTTACGCGTTGGTAATAATGTTCGTTCATTATTTACGGTTAAATTTCATAAAATGACAATGATGGATATTCAAAAATTAATAAACAAATTTTAAACTGTATAATTTTCTTAAAAATTCATAAAAAATGAATCACATCTGAATAAGGGTTATCATTTTATACATATTTTGGAACTTACCTCCAGTGAGGATAGGAGCTCAGAATCATCAAATAAACCAACCTGCTTATACATTTATCTAGATCGTTTGAACTTTTGTGGCATAGAATAAACATACACGACACGACGCTACACGACGCTACATGACGCGACACTATTTTTAGACGTATTTCGATATGTACACGAATTTTTGAATCATGAAAGTTGTGTCAAGGTAATTTTGTGTGAATAAAGTTGAATCAATGCAGTTTATACCAAGATAATTTTGTGTATAGAAAACTGCATCAATGTAGTTTCATAACAAGTAATTTGTATAAAGGTGTACAAGATTAAAGATTTATATACGACTTCCTTGATTAAAAACGCCTATTTGTTTACAAATCAAAAATCGTGTACAAATGACGCATCGTGTAGCGTCGTGTATCAAGCGTCGTGTCGTGTACGTTTAGTCTATGCCAACTTTTGTTAGCACATGGAAATGGAGCCATGAATTGATCCTTCTACTTTTTCTGCAAACAACGGTTATCTGTTTGTGTGCCGTGTATACAGACGAAGACATCACTTGTTTTGTGATTTTTCACTGATCTCTGAATTTCTACATTTCTAGGTATGTTCTGAAATAAAAAAAAAAGCATGGTCACATTTATTTGAATTTTTCTATATTAGCTAGGTAAAAATAGTATTTTTAAAATGTTAGAGTCTAAATATCAATATTGGACAGACTGAATTGCCTCCTTTTGCCTCAAACTGTTCATACTGACCCTATTGACACTTTTATGACCCAAACCGATGCTTTCTGACCCCCACTCACCTATACTCACCCCTAATGACTCTTAATAACCCTAACTGACCCCTACTGTTTCATCTGCTTTTTTGCCTCCCTTTACCTAACTTTACAGTTGAGGTCAGTTAGTGTTAGTAAGAATCATTAGGTGTCAGTATAGGTCAGTGAGGGTCAGTAGGAATCAGGATAGGCGAAGAAACAATATACTCCTCTTTTTTTCAAAGCGGAGTTAAAATTTTCAATTCAAATACATATATATATAATACATAAATATAAGTGGTGATTATTAATTCATCATGGTGTCTACCTACACCTCTATGTGAAAATTAATGACACGACAATATATACGAGCATCAACGCCCCTTTCGTGGGACACTGCAGAGCCTCTGGAATTACAGGCAGTGCTTTTACTTTGAGGTGTCAGTGGAGACAATATTCAAAATATTCAAGATTATATTTCGAATTCAAATATACATTGCACAGTTGAATAATTAAAACATGTCTCGCAATCACATAATTAGTTTTCGACATTAATAGAGATTAATTGTCTGGTGGAACAAAAGTAACCTGTTTAATTACTAATTATAATAAAAATAATTGAGTGTTCTCGCTGAATATCGAAATCCTAAATTTAAATAATGTTCTAGTTTATAAAGTAAAATAAAGTTTGTTAGGCTCATACCCGATAAATATTCACTTATATTTCGGGACAATTTCTATCTATATTTGGAATTTAAGCTACAGTTTATCATAAAAGTTATCAATCAAATACAATATATATTTTCAGTGAAGTATATCAAACTTAGTATTTATTTTTCGTCGACAACTTCTAATATTATTCAGGATTTAAGTTACAGTTTGTGGTAATTAACATTCTACATCAACCAGGGTAAAGCTGTGTCCAAATAAGAACAAAGGCATAATTTATTTATTAATTTTTAGATAAATATAGCCAGGATAAAAATCAGGAATAATTGGGAACATGATTGTACTTGAACAATAATTCGCTTGCAATAAAAAAAACCTTAATTATTGAATATAATATGAACGAGCTAATAAATTAAAATAAAGCTGAAGAAACAGTTTCCAGTTTAAATTTTAATTTTATAATTAATAACTTATCTTTATTTAGAAATTATCATGGACAAAAAAATATCTGTGAGAACAATGTCCAATACATGTTAGTGTTTTATTTATTACATCTCTGTTTGTGATTATCAATTGTCTTAAGTATTTCTAGAAATGTACTAAAATAGAGAATAGCAAGTTTGAATGCATGAAAAAAGAATTTTTGTACTTACTTGAAAATAAAATTTGTTCTGGCTATTTTCCCAAAATTATTTATTCATATTATGTGGACAACTTTCATCATCATTTTGTATTTAAATTACAGTAATCATAAACAATTTCAGAATCTACCTGGGTAAAATTGTGTTCATATAATAACAAAAGAAAAACTTATTCTTTATTTTTTTAAAATTATGCCGGAACGGGAAGTACAAGTTGCTAATTTATGTAGTAGTATATAAAGTAAAATTAAACTCCGGTAGAAGAAGCTCCAAAATTATGTCTTTATTTTTTTAGACAATATTTAAAGTTATTTTAAATCTATATTACAGTTAAGCAATACTTAATATTAAAATATAACAGGCACAAGTATTTTAGCGTTAATTTGATCTTTAATTAAATCCAGTTCAAATTTAATAGAAATTAATTTAAATGTATGATTAAGCCGAGCAGTATATAAAGACAAATATATCTCAGATTGTGATTAACAAAATTTTGAGCATTTTTAGGGATGTGCTCGAATAAAAATTTCTGTTTTCTTAATCTCAAATATTAATAGAGTTTTAGATTCAAATCCATTATTTAAATCTTTTTTTTTGTGGACAACTTTTATAATTATTTTGAATTTAAGTTACAGTTAATCATAAGTATAATAATTAATTTTGCAAATGAATATTCTAGTTTCTGACTTGCACTATTTGCACATGGAAATATTTTTATTAACACTACTCAATATTACATTAACTTTTAACAGAAATGCGTATCATTTAATAATAATTTTAAATTATTTTATTTGTTCTAGCAAAAATAATTTTTATTCGATAGCAAAAATGAAACTGTTCTTTTGTATTGGCTCTGGTGAAGATAATTTAGTTTCAAAAACATTTATTGCAACTAGCTTGAACAAATTAATAACCAATGCAAATCTTAATAAAGAGCATAACCCAGCAACCGTGGATTCTGCACAATTTTTCTTCCTTTCAAATATTTATCTTGATACTGTCGTCCTCATGTTTCTATTGATGAGCAATTTTGTTTTATCAATTAATCATAATAGACGACTCTTTTGATAAACTGTAGCAGAAATTCAAAATTAAGTTTAAAATTGTCCACAAAAATAAGTGATTATTAATGTTTTCAGTGCTAGGTATAATTCATTTTTCATATTATTAGTAAATTAAACTTGTTTTTAGCACGCTCGGTAGAGAGGGCTTATGTGAGGACTTTGTATGTCTGTCAGATTTTTCCAAAAATTCAAACATGGGTATTTTTAGCACGCTTGGTAGAGAGGGTTTATGTGAGAACTTTGTATTCTGTCAGATTTTTTCCAAAAATATAAACATGGGTATTTTTAGCACGCTTGGTAGAGACAGGCTTATTTGAGGACTTTTTATGTCTGTCAGATTTTTCCAAAAAAATAAACAAGGGTATTTTTGGCACTTTTTTTAAACTTATAATAATTTGCGATATTTTTAAATCAATTATGCCTTCTTGCAAATAAGTTTGACTGTCTTACGTTACATCAAGTATTCTGAATGTGTTTTCTGAATCAAGTATAGATTTATTTTTGTGGACAAATTTTAACATTATTTAGAATTTATGCTACAGTTTATCAAAAGAGCTATCAATCAAATACAATGTTTGTCCATATTTTGAAATTTACCCTTACATTAATTTTTTATTAATGAAAATTTGAAAATTTCAACAACCATATCTATTGTTGAAAATAAAAGAAATTGAAACTTTATTTATACAGTGAAATCTAAGTTCTACATAAAAATGTCCAAGTAAATTCACAAAATTAACTTGGCCATTCGCCAAAAATAATATTATTTTTAGAAAGAACTCGAAAGGTGACAAATTAAAACTAAATACTCAAGGTGAATAAAATGCGCCCTGGGTCAAACAATTAATCCATAATTTTTGCATTTATAGGGATGTGTTGAAATAAAAATGGCAAGTTTAAATTTATAAAATATTTTTGCACTTTAATATGAAAAATATCTCTTAATACTTATCAATTGATTGGATGCCAAACATTTTATCTATATTTTGTGGATAAATATTATTTTTAATTTGAATTTAAGTTACAGTTAATCAAAAGTAAAGTTAATAATCTACAAGGGCCAATTTGTGCCTAATTAGAATAGGAGCAAAATTTTCCGTTGAATTTATCAAGAAAATACATTTTATTACAGATACAAAAATAGTCAGGATGAAAAAACAGAAATATTTTTTTGTTTAATTAGGACAACATTCATAAGTAATTTTCTTGGGATGCGCTGAAATAAAAAATAACAAGTTTAAAATTATTCTAGTCTTCCTATATTATCTTCCTTAATTTAGTATTTTTAAAATGTTCGAGTTCAAATATTAAAATAAAAACATGTGTACTTATTCCAAATATTTTACTCATTTTTTGTAGAATTATTATATCTTTATTTTGGTTTTAAATTACAGTTCATGAAAATAAATGCTACTAATTTTAACCTGGTCAAGTAGATTTTTATATTTTCGTGCACCAATTCTTCTTTCGGGAAAGGGTACCAATCCTTTGTTATAAGTGGCCGTATAAAAATACTTGTGGTGTAGGTGGAAGCAATTTTTCGCGCCTGATGCTTCACAGGACAGGTGATGGGCACAACACAAAAACCATATAATAGTTAACCGGGTCAACGGCACAAACTCTAGTTCTCCAGCTGAAAGTCGTGCAATTATCCAGTGAACAAATGGAGCGCTCTAGTTTTTAATTATAAACTATCAAACATATTTCATTATTTGATTGAAACTAGTTCGAATAATTTAAAAAATTTTGTGAAAATGCAATTCAAACTTACAATTAAACTGACAAACAATTTAGATGACTGTGAAATGTGCAAGACTGTTTGCGAGCCATATATACAGACAAAGGCATCACTTTTTTGTGAACATTTCATTAAATCTCAATTAATTTTGATTTTTTGTCTACAATTTCTCATATTATTATATCAAAATCGTAAGTTTAAAGAATTGTACTAGTTTACAAGGGCCTTACTTTGGCCTCCCTTTTATAACAAGGCCTCCCTTTGCCAGAATAATTATTTCAATCGAAGTTCAATTTTGTTCAGGATATAATTAAGACCAAGGGAGGACAAGGGAGGCATGGGAGGCATGGGAGGCCAAAGGAGGCAAGGGAGGCCAAGATATGGAAGGGAGGCCAAGTCTTTTCTTTCAAAACTTGGCTTCCCTTGGCTTCCCTTGTCCTCCGATGCCTCCTTTGCCCTCCCATGCCTCCCTTGTCCTCCCTTGGCCTTAATTACATCTTGAACAAAATTGATATGTGATTGAACAATTATTCTGGCAAAGGGGGCCAAGTTATGAAAGGGAGGCCAAGGGAGGCCAAAGAGAAGCCATTCAGTCAGTACCGTTTATAAATTAAAATAAAACAGCATTTGCTTTTCTACCATAAATATTCACTTACTAGTATTAGGACTTAGGGTTGAACCTTACCCTATATTTTCCCTATCTAAATTTGAAGTAAAAATCAAGACAATCAAAAAATAAAAATCAAATTGGGCGTATGGGTATGTCCTGGCCAAGAATTTGATATCTTAAAACTTGCTTTCATAGAGGCACAACTGTATCGGTAAAAATGAGCAAATTAATTTTTTCAGTAATAATTATATAGACTTAATTTTTGATTAATTAATCATTTACTGTTTTTGAATTATTTTGTTTTTCAATACATTTCTTATAAAGTTATAAATTTAAGTTACAGTTAAAAAAGTAAATTCAAATAATTTTTCAATATTTTTGTATGTGCTGAAAAAAATAATTTTAGTTTTCTATTTAATTCAGGTCTAAAAATATTTTTATAATGTCCGTGTTTAAATATTTAAATATACAGAAATAGACAAAATATTTAACTGAGAATCCCTCTTTTATTCCACATATTTTGCTTATTTTTTGTTGAATTATTTTATCTTTATTTTGAATATAAGTTACAGTTTGAATAAACCTATTGTTTACGCATTCGTAATAATGTTCGTTGATTATTTACAGATTAATTTCATAAAATGACATCAAATTTAATTTTTAATTTTTAAGTATATTCCATTATTCGATTGATACAAGTTTAAATAATTTGAAAATTTTGTGAAAATACAATTCTTTATAATTAAACTGACAAACAATTTAGATTACCGTAAAATGCGCCAGTATGTTTGCGAGCCATATTGAGATAAATCTTTTTTGTAAACTTTTCATTACATCTCTGATTGTGATTAACAATAGTTTTAATCATTTATAGAAATGTACTGAATGATTGATTACATAAGTGAATGATTAAATACTATATCTTTGTAACCTTTCTCATTTTGTAATTTGCTTTTTAATTTTTTAATTTGCGAAATATAAAATTTGTGTCAATTAATTTCAAAAAACTGTAAATTTTTTGAGAACTTATAGTTTTAAAATTATTTCTATTTTTGAATATACGTGGAAACCCTGTTCACATGTATTTTAATTTCATCATTAATTTAAAGAAAAATGACCATTTCAAATAAATGATCACACATCAAATTTCAAAGGATTAACTTGAATAAAAATTTGCAAGATTTAAAAAATTCTAAATTATCTTGCTTTAAAATGTGAATTTAACATGTACGAACTTATTAATTAAAATGCAGCAGCCGTTCGGACACCAAAATGTAAATAATTTTTCATTTGACAACTTTTATCTTTATTTTGAATTTATGTTACAGTTAAACAACATTAATTATTAAAAAACAGGTATCAGGCACATGTATTATGAATTATTATAAAAAAATAAAATTCAATTCAATAATGGCTGTTCACAAATTAATTTTTATTTTTTATTTTTATCTAGGCCTAAAAATATTTTTATAATGTTGGTGTTTAAATATTTTTATTTAGAGATATAGACCAAATTTTCACTAACTTTTTGTTGAATTATATTACATTTATTCTGATTTTATGTTACAGTTTACAAATTAAGTCAGTAGGGATGGCCAATGTCGGAGGAGCTAGGAGGTATAAGGGAGGTTAAATTTGCGGCTTATCGGCTTAAAAACCTATGGGGTATAGGGGAGAGTATTTTGAAAACAGGATGGCCGCCATAATGGCCGAAAATTGCGTTTAAAGCCGAAAATGGCCGATTTTAACCTAATTTCGATTAATTTCGGCTTAATAGAGCACAATTTAGCATTGATTTACTTAAATTAGGCTAAATTTAGTTGAATTTAAGCTAAATTTAGCCGAAATTAAGTAAAAATCATCCATTTTTACTAAACGGCGCTATTTTTGCTATAGGTCGCAAGCAAAAACTCGAGGGGGATATTTTTTAACTAAAAAACATAGGTTCTGTTTTCAAAACATTAGGGGTGTATTTTGCCAATTTTCAAACCTAAGGGGGGTATTTTGGCAATACCGCCCCTTTGGCCTTCCCTAAAAAGTTACTAATATTACCATCGTATAGTAAATTTTATACAATTGGTAACATTTACTTTTGTTAACTGTAACTTAAATTCAAAATAAAAATAAAATAATTCCACAAAAAATAAGTAAAATATAAGGTTAACAAAATTTTCTATTTTTTTAACTATTTTAAATTGAGCAAGATAATATAGAAGAATTCAAAATAATTTCAATTGTCTTAAAATTTCCTTCTGGATTTGATTTGCAAGATAAATATTTAAAGATAATGAGCATGTACAATTAATTGTAATTCAATTTATTTACAGTTCAAATCAAAAATTTCAAAATATAAAACGCAATCATTTCTAGTGTAAATAATTTTTCTATTCCTTGGTTTGCCTGTTATAAAAAATTATATAATATCTTGTTTCAAATAGTAAATTAAATATATTCCAGCACTAAAATTAATTTAA
The DNA here is from genome assembly GCA_034693305.1 of Eueremaeus valkanovi. Lineage (NCBI taxonomy): Eukaryota > Metazoa > Arthropoda > Arachnida > Sarcoptiformes > Eremaeidae > Eueremaeus > Eueremaeus valkanovi. The sequence goes on along the minus strand of JAQIWA010002752.1, from coordinate 3,042 downwards.
TGCTATTATAGGCAGACCAATAAACAATTTAATTTTTATTTGACAACATTTATCTTTATTTTGAATTCAAGTTACAGTTAAACAACACTTATCATTAAAATACTCATTATTCAATTTTATTTGAAATTTCTATATTAGCTTGGTAAAAATAGTAATTTTTTAAATGTTAGAGTTTAAATACCAAAATAAAAGTGCTTCATCCATTAACCAATTTTTGTAACTTATTTTTTGTAGAGTTATTTAATCTCTAATTTGATTTTAAGTTACAGTTAGCAAAAGTAAATGTAACTAATTTTACCATGGCAGTGTACATTATTTCCATGCACCAACCTCTTGGTGATTTGTCGCTACATTTTTGCAAATCCATTGTTATTCGTCAGAGTTTTGAAAATCGTTCCGATTTCCTGTGCATGACGGAAGGACTCAACTCAACGAAGTTCATCCTCATGCCTGCTCACATTAACCGCAACCTAACAGCAGCCGTCGTCGACACAGCCTCGACGTCTGACTTAATGTCTTCAGACTACGCTTCGTACCTACGACTCCCCATCGATAACCGTCAGCGCCGTTCGATACGCCTGGCCGGTGGTCATGAGTTGAGTTGTGCTACAGCATCTGTTGCCGTCAGGATTGAGCGCGAAGTCCGACAACTAACCGTACTCGTCGTACCGAACTTCGGTTGGAATCTACTGCTTGGTCTGCCAACTCTCTGCGACTTCCGCATAGTTATCAAAACAGCGGAAGAACAAGAATACATCGCATCTCTCGACGGCTCACTCACTCCAGTCCCTAATCCGAACGCTAATCGCACGCCCGCGCCGGCTAACGATTCAGCAACTTCTACACACAGCGCACTCACGGATCCGCTCCCACAAGCGTCGCACGCCGTAGCAGCCGATGTCTCTCAAGCGCTTAACACAGTACCGGATCCGACATCCGAGGAAGCGTTAAGTGCCATCTCCTCTCTCTTCACGGTCGCAGACCAGAACACCGACACTATGGCGCAGCCATCAGTGAAACGAAAGCGAAAGCGACGTCGTACCGTCAAACACATTCTGCAGCGTCTCAACACATTCATCCGCCGGACTAACTTCCACTGACCAGTGCACCGCACAGTCACGGGGAACGAGCGAGTCTGATGCGAAGAGTCTAGCCAACAGACCGGCTGGATCTTCAAAGACTCTACAAGCTCCTGTGAACATATCCGCGCGAAGGCCAACGATTGAGTATAACCACTGCATTAAGCTGTTCAACGAACCTCTACCGACCCGACAAACGCGCAACGATCGCCGATCTCAGCGCTACGATCTCAACCCTCACAACCACGAGCCCGACTACCACTTTCACTCCGATCTCTCTACGCACAAGTGGCAGCGACGACGCAAAAAGAGTTACTCGAACTACGCCGCGTCCTCCACCGATCACAACCATCGCAACCGTTCGACTCGTCCACATGACCTCGTCCTCACCAGAGCGAAGCCTTTCGGTGCCGGCGAATGTGACGTCACGTCAGTTGAGTTTAACACATAACTGCACGTAAGCCCAACTCATCTCTGATTGGCCCAACTCATCGCTATTTAACTGTTATGTTAACTAAGCTTAAACTCAATTAACTAAGATTTTTACGATTAAAATCAGATACTGTACACTAATTATAATAGACCTAACTCTAAGCTACCTAACTAGCACTCAAACGATAATCAAAACTAATTGTAATTAAGATTAATTGCGATTCTTAGCGCTAAGAGCTGTCAAACTAAATACACGGCTCTGAGCCTAGTCTCGCCATTCAGGCAATGTATTTGTATTGAAGAGCAATGAGATATTACTGACAATAAATGACGTTTGTTAAACGTTGATGAACTGAAATTGATCTGATATTGATTTCTGATATATTGCGGTGACGCAAGTCGCCCTCCGATCCCTTCCCGACCGAACCCGAGACTACTGCTGATAACCAAGTCGGCAACGGGTGGCAGTCTCTCCCTAAGTGTGTGTATGCGGTCGCCTCATATGGCGCAGTCGCGAAACGAGCCTTCGTCGGATTCGACAGCGTCGGCGGACTCCCAATAGGTCGAGTCCGCCCCAAGCAGTCGAATCCGCGGGCCTCCTCTCCACGTCTCTCACAACAATTGACGAATTCGTGCCTCTGCCGAATTCGCTCAACACCGCGATCGACTACACACACCTATGAACTAAGCGTCAATCGGCCGCAGTGCATTGACCAGTGTTCTCATCTGAACTCTTGTGCTTACGTCGCACGCCTCTCATCAACACCGCGACTACAGTTCGTCTGCGTCGACAGCTTCGCTTCCGGTACGAGAAGGCTCCGTAACGCACCGATCTCCTCCGCTCTTCCAGTGTTCCGTTCAACTCCGCGCCGAGTCAGCAACACCCGATCTCCACGATATTTCCGTTCTACGCATACTACTTCGACGACGACTTCGAAGGTCCGTTACCTCCAGGCCGTCCTCCGAACTTATAGCCCACTTGGCTGTTCGCTGAACCGATTGTGGCACAACTCCAACAACCGTTAATACCGTTTGTGGTGAACCCTCTACTGGCGATCCCACTACCGTATTTTCCTCTTCACGCTCCCCAACCACCGCCCGCTATGGCACAACCACGCGATCCGAAACTCGAGCTCTTCAGCGGAAAGAATGACATCGACATCGACACATGGCTCAAACTTTTCGGAGTCGTGCTGACTGCCGTTAATGCCAACACCGATGTTCTCAAAGCAACGAAGCTTATGTCATATCTGACCGGCGATGCCTTAACTTTCTACGGCAAGAAGATCGCTCCCGAAATCGCAACCATCACGTGGGTCGAGTGCGAGAGCCACCTCAAGAAGCGTTTCGGCGAAGTCTCCGATTCCTTCATTACCGCCTCCTACGAGCGCAAACTCTCCGCGAAAGAGACCGTCAAAGCGTACTATGACGAAAAGATGGCTCTACTGGACAGAACTTCTCTCACCGGGGGGGAGAAGGCTGACGCCTTAACGGCTGGTATGCCTGACTCCTACAAAGTTCCGATGGCTGG
>JAQIWA010002751.1:0-12353 GCA_034693305.1 Eueremaeus valkanovi | reverse complement strand
GTAACGCTAACAAGCCTTATTTATCCTATCAATCCTTTGATCTATGGTACCTCAGCCAATAAGTTGCTGCAATATGCCTAGGTGTGCTAGCACACCTAACGAAGCAGAGTGCCGATCTATACTTTATAGGTATAGCTATAGTATTATTATTAGTAATAATTTATTACATAAGCATTTGCATCTGGATATGTAGCTCTCATTCAAATTGAGTTTCAGCTTCGACCACATCTAACTTACAGTAAAGTATTGCAAAATATTTCAAACATTTTATTATTAGTATTGTATTGAATGTAAAGACTATTCTTATAGTGCGATAAGAAATCATTTTTATATAAGAGTCAGATAAATTGTTTGATTAAACGTTGTTTTGGTTATAGGTATTGCTTTGAACTTTACTTACTTAATTTTATGAAATATGATATTAATTTAACCTTGCTTGTTTATTTCTAATAGTGCTCATAATCTGAAATAATTTTAAAGAAATTATTTCAATATTATATTTATAAATAAAAATAAGAGCAATAAATTCAGTGATGTGAGCAAGATAATTTTACGAAATAATCAATTTGAAATTTTGTTGAGTTGCGCAAATTGTTGCTTGGCAAGCTATTTATATATATTTATACAGGGTTATTAATTAATCGAAATATTAATAAGATATATAATAATTATTTTTTGATATTTGAATTTATAGAAATGCCGATTTGAATAGACTTGGCGCAGTCGATCTTCGAACCTATTAGCCTTCAGTTTTTGGTCTTCCGACTAATCCTCAGTTAATTATAATTAACGCTGTTCTTCGGTTCATTGACCTCATCATTTGGCCTATTTATCGATGGTGTATATTTGGACATTCATCAATCCGTACCCATATTTTCTAGATCGACACGTATTCGTTGTTCATGAATTCGGACAAAGACGTTGGCGAAACATCCGCAGATTCGAGCGACCAGTCAGAATCCATTTGTACAGTCAGGATGGAAACAATTTCCAACGAGTGCTCGATAACGCCGATTGCCTCTTCCACGGCGCAATCATCTTCACATACGGGTGTTACGCAGTTGAAGATTATTAAGAAACCTCCAAGGATGACAACAATTGAAGTGGTTCCCGTCCTCAGCAAAAGCCAAATCAGACGCCGTAATCGTAAAGCGAATCAGGAGCGGAGGCTCGAAGAGACCGGATCCCGATATCTGGACAGAGCGGCGGAGAAAAGGACCGATAATCTGATCATTAAGGCGGAGAAACACGAGCGCAGAAGTTAGCGAAAGCTCAAACAAGGTCTTAAGTTTGCAAAAGTCGCCGACAAGACAACTAAAGGATTGAGATTTGATTCATCCGCACAACAATACCAGTTCCTCTCGAACACCGTAGTCAGATGCAAGTCCCGTTGGAACTTAGCTTCAGCAACAAACGAATCAGCGATAGCTCTTAAGATCAGAGCGGCAGCAAAGCTACCAGGCGGAGGAGCCGAGAAGCCACCAAAAGACATAGCAGTTGATTATCAAAATAAGCTATCTCTTCCTAAATAAACTCTAATTATGTATTGAATAAACCATTAGACTATTAAATGTATTAATTAATAATAAAATGAATATTTGAAGTACATCTCTATTACGATTTATTGCATCGAAAAGTTAATTATTTTTTGATAGACATTGCGATTCATTAGTCGCGTTTCAGAAGTTTCATTTTTATATTTTCAAGATTTTTAAAAATTTGAAAATTTTCAACATTGTTCGTACAGTTTAAGCCTGGTTATTTCATATGAATGCTATAGTTATGAATTACAATTGACCTAATCATCTTCTAAGGGTTATAATCTCAAGAATGTCACTAATAGATCGCTGGTAATAACATTCGTGCTTGTCCTATTCTCAGGATTTTCCTAGTCTTTTTTGTATACTGTACAAATTAAATACTAGTACAAGAGCTGCCACTTAGAACTTAGCTGCTTTATTACTGGATTATTTAATTCAGCTAGGATACTGAAGAACTTCTTGAAGAACTTTGCTCCTGTCAGTCTGTACAGCATTATTGCAATAGTTTCAAAAAATGGAAAATTATATTTATATTTAAAAATTTTAATTTTAAAAACTGTGAATAACTTTTGTTATTGTTTCCTCTGATCCTCTATTTATGCTATAGTTATGAATGCAGATTTAATGAAATTAATTCTAATATATTATCCGGATAATTCCGATGTATAAGTACAATTATAAATTTATATTCGCTATATATAATGTTCGTACTTGTTTGAAAATAATTTGGACGGACGGCGGACAAATAAGCATTAACTTCAAAAGTATCCTTGATCTCACTCTACAATTTGAAGAGCCATTTAAAGGGGATATACCCCGGCAACGAGTCTATATCAGAATAATGTACATCAGCAGAATCTATTATTATTTTCCAAATTTTCACCCAGCTCATTTGAAGACTTGTAGGCCGTTCTCCTTTATCATTGATTACACCGAAGCAACTGATCAACGCGTATTCCTCTTCCGTATTCAGAACATCTCTTTTCGGTAAACAAATTGCATTCACTTTACGATATTTGCTGTTATGCGCGAATTGAATCGGAGTTTTCAACTGAATCAGAGCCAGATCATTATCTTTATCAACCTGCTCATATGAAATATCGTAGGCTTCATATGGACTTCCTTTACGATCCACATTTATTATTCCCGGATATACTTTGATATTTATCGACGGCTTGTCTTCGCTTGAATTTATGAAACAAATTAAATTTTAAAAATGCAAAACTACCAAGGCTCTCTATTTTTCAATAAATTGAATTTGAATTTTAAAAATTACTCTCAAATTGAATTAATGAACTAGCTATTATTTACAAAACATTATCCTGACATAATTCACTTACTATATACAATGAGCTGCGGTGAAAATCCATCTCTCATTCAGTACAACTCCAGTGCAATCTAAACTGTAATAAATACTGATTAGTTGAGTGAAGGCTATATAATTATAAATGGAATTATTTTATAATTGTGAAAATACTTCGTACAGATCTGGGTGATTTTAAATGCCAATAGAAATGTACCTAGGCTATCTTGAATGCGAACTTAGGGGGATCAAATTATCAAATGAGAATTCTATTTTAACTGTTAAGCTGTACAGTGTGACACAGAAGTAAGCATAAATAACCGAGTACAGTGAAGGGAGAGCATAGACCTCTAACTACAAAAAGATGCTCTTCTGTATGCTCTTTTTAAGTTAGGGGTCTATGCTCTCCATGCACTGTACTCGGATACTTCTGTGTCACACTTTAGTCATGTGCAGTGATCTCAATAGCAGTTAACCTATAGGGTTTATGCCCCCATAGTCATAATGCTTAAAAGTTAATATTCGAAGCTTAAAAAAGGTGCTGGGACACATTTTGAGAAGAAATTTATTAGTCGAATTCAAACTAGTGGGGAGTACTTTCGATCAATAGGTTAAAACAGAATTCCCATTTAGTAATTTGAACCCCTTCCTTGTTAGTAGAAATTGTTCTGGCAAAAACTAAAAGGAAAGATGACTTACCTTTGGCCTTTATTTTCGCTTGTAATCAATGCAGTCCAGGGCATTTCACCAACGCGTGCATCCCTACCCCTAACAATACCGGCGGACGTATTATACCATTTAAAACAACTCTTTTGAGACATTCGATAGGATTCGCGTGAAATACCGCAGTCTTTGATCGTTACCTTCGGGTAGTCTTAGATTATAACGTGATTTGCATTGAAGCACACATTTGTGAAGACATACACTGTTTGTGTGAATACATGAAATTAATGATTAATTTATTGTAAAAATATTTTTTGAGAAAATTGAGAGAAAACTACTTACAATTAATTAAATAAATAACTAATAAATAAAAAGACATTTTTATTACACAATTTCTGACAATAATGAATGAAATACAATATAAGGAGAAATAAAAGTTATTTATAACCAAATCCATAAAAACTTTCATCCTTCCCGTGCATATAAGTCTGGCGTCATTAGTATCACTGTGGAGTCAACACATCAACTCAATAGTTTTCAAAGCTATTTAAAAGATCAATGATTAAACTTTGAACTTTTCAATTGAAACTGCATACTTCATTTGGGTTAAAAAGTTAACCTGATAAATATTGAGTTGAGTCATATCCCAATTTGTTTGTTATGATGACAACAGACTCATATGCACGGGATGGCCGAACGGTCTTCTAGGCTCTGTTTGATACAGAGATGTGGAAAGTGTGGAAATGTATTACTTCTAAAGAAATGCAAAAATATTTTAAACGTAAATATATTTATAAAATGTTAACAAATATTTCAAGATGAAATTAAACAACAATTAAATAATTGAATCTATAACTAATCTACATAGAAAATAAAATGACCTTGTCAAAATAATCTAAATTATTGTGTCTTTATTCTTCATAAGCCCTGAACATAATTATCATTGAATTTCCAATGAAATTGAAAGCATATAATATCTAAATACAATATTTTGTATTATCAATTTAATTTATTAAAGGTTTTAATGTGAGGTAATCAAGGTTAAATTGAAATATTATAATAAAGACAAATTAGTTTTTCAATAAGTATTTGAGACAAAATAGTTAACTATTTTTCACATAACATGACTTGTATTTAGATATGATATGCTTTCGATTGAATTTGAAATTCAATATTAATTATGTTCAGGGATTCGGAAGATAGAGACAAAATTATTTAGATTATTTTTAAAAAATTCATTTAATAATCTATGTTGTTTATTTATATATCTAATGATTTAATTGTTGTTTAATTTCATTCGAAATTTTTGATAACATTTTATAAATATATTTACGTTTAAAACATTTTTGCATTTCTTTATTAGTCATACATTTGCACACTTTCCACATCTCTGTATCAAACATTCAGAGTACGGGAGATTCAAAACAAAATCAAAGGCTATGAAGACTACCAGACCTGCAATACCGGTGCCAACAGTCAGTTGTTTGTAAACTCAATTAATATCTATTCTGTGCTATCGTTTAGAGCACCGAAAGGATAACAATAGGCAGTTATGGGTACGACTGTCGGCAGATTCTCCCCTACTTCCCAGTGCACCGAATAATATCTGTGCGAACAATGGTACACTTTTTTGAACGATTTGTAGGAAAACTATTAATAATTACAATTATTTTTACTTTCAATTCATTCGTATATTTTGAAAGTTTTATAACAAATATTGCATTCAATACACAAACGGGTCTTACGATAGGAAAGCCTTATTTGGTCTTTCATCACAACTGCCCAGAAGTGAACACGCGGTCCAAGTTATGTCCCGATCCTCTCAGACCTGGGTGAGATTATTCCGAGCAAAATACGGGTGACTTTCGACCTATGGATCAAATCAAACGAATAATAACAAAATTTTTACACAAATTATACAAAAGTTTTGATTTTTTGTGTCATTTAATGAATACGTGATTTGTGACGACAACTATAGCCAAAGCTTTGAGCTGCCTTTCCACCTGTGCTGATGTCAACTCGGATACTGATCCTCTTCAGCAGACCTGCACAGGTATGGTACGCAACGGTGTGTCAACTGTCGGTCAATAGCCACGAATACAATCACTGGATTGTGTCTGAAGTCGAGCACAGCTTCAATACGACGGAAAGGACTTCTCATTTGACCTAAAACTCAATTCAAAACAATTTTAGATTTTTTTCAGAAATTATTTCTTATTATATTTAATATTTTTTCGTTAAAATAATTATTTTTTCGAAACAATTCAATCATTTTATTCATTATTTCTGAAATTATTTTTTGTTAATCATAATTAATAATTAATTATATTAATATTAAATTCAATTTTTCATTTGGTGTCCATTCGGGTCTCAAACCGATAGCGGAGACCTGATATGGTTTGAGTAAAACATTGTTCACAAGAGTACAGTCACTAAAACAGAAATATTGAGTTATATTCTATGAGAACACTGTACCAGATGTTTCGCACAATGATTTATTGACCCTGTACATTATGTACAATACAGTAAAAATTATTGCAACTTTAAAGCAAAATTATTGCAATGAAATAAATGTTTGACTTCAACGCTATTCAAATAATTTTAAGCAATTCTTTGCGAGCGCTTAGAGTATAGAGTAATTCTATAATAATTATCGCTTTGTTCTGAGAATTATTTGCACTGTTTTTGAAGCAGTATTTCAGTCGTAATAAAAGTATGTAAATATTAAATTGAGCTCAGATACAATAACTATCTACACAAAGATTAAAGCCTATTCCGGATATATTTTCAATTAATTTTAATTCAAATGGTTTACAATGTTTGGCAAAAAAATTTTTAATTCATTTAATCCAGTGGAATATCATTGTGGAGAAAAAAGATACTAATTTTAAAAAAATGAGTTCATTTAAATTCATAAAGTTATAAATCCTATTGGATAAATGAGCAATACATGTTTTAAATTTTATTAATTTTTCTTAATTTAATGTCATTTAATGATTAAATATTTTGTGTATAGTACAGATTTATAAATAAATCAGTGCCACGCTTATTTGACCAAGGGTCAATTGCGGCAACATTTACCGCCGCAATTGACCCTTGGTCAAATAAGCGTGGGACAGATTTATTTATAAATCTGTACTATCCACATGACCTTACACGACTTGCTAAACCTTGAATATTAAACTAAATATTTTGTTAGCATTAATGTTTGAATAACTTATTTTGACTGCAATACTGTTGACAACTGTTGCAACAAGAGTGCAAATGCTTCTCATATTTAAACGATAATACAATATGTATTGAATCACTTTATTCTCTAAACAAAGTTATTAATAATGACTCATTATTTTAAATGATTATTATTCTTATTCAGGATTGTAGTAAATGCCATATTCTGTATGAGTTGTTAATAGGGGTTAATTTGTTTTGGGGAAACTTATCTATTCTAAAGAAATTGAGGAGGTATATATAATTTTACAATATCTCCTCCCGAACATTGTGTGATTGAGAAATGCATAATACACCTGATAAAGTTCAAGGTTATGAGTGATAGGATAAGAATAAATTCATTTTTTGGGATAGGCTCAGAATAAGTTCATTTTTTGAGATAGGCTCAGAATAAGTTCATTTTGGGATAGGCTCAGAATAAGTTCATTTTGGGATAGGCTATTTTGTCGGATCACGCGTTTCATGAATGATCTGGGTAGCATTTTTTGGGTAGCATTTTTTGGGTGTTAACTAGAAATTCTGATTAAATTCGTTAATATTTCAAATTAAATTTTTGTTTTATAATTCAATTGAAAAATTTGTGGCAAATAATAAATATATTGAACTTAAGGCTTATAAGAATTCTGATATAAAAACTGAATTTTGAAGCAAAATAAACACTTCATTCGTATATTCATTGATAGATTGACTGTTGATATGAGTGTTTGACATAACATATAAGTATTGATTATAATGTGTTGTCATTCAAGTCAATGCACATTATTGTATGCATTCAATGTTTATCTCATTAATAAGTTGTCATTATTTTGAATTAATTGAATTAATTTAGTTTATCATATCTAAAACTGTCAGGATAACAACGGGTAATTCTTCAACATTTTGTTTTGCATAAACTGTTTGTAAAGCAATAACAATCAAACCGTATCTATAGTTCGTCTCTCTTTCTGTATTGTGTGCACACATTGTCTTACAATATAATTAATAACTATTGTGTACTAATAAATTTCTTTATTTTAGAAAATTTCCTAATTTTGCCTTGTTAATTTATTTATTACTATGTAGCGAGAATAAAAAGTATGAAGATCATCATAAAAAGGGGTTGAATTTAAGTTCATTAAAACTAAATTAAAGGAGTTGGCCTGGTTTGAATTTTTTCGTTCAGAATTTGATGAAATTTTATCAATGAATAAAGATGAAAAAATGATGCAGAATTGTGCAAAAATATTTTGAAAAAATTGAAAGGAAATTGATCAATGACAAAAATAGAAGTTGTCACAAATTCTAAGTTATATGAGGTGATTGAAAAATTTCTTCAAGACAATATTTATACTAATAAATGGTGATTAGAAATACAAAGGAAAATTGCTTTGCTCAACTATTTTACCTAGAAAAATGGTTTTGAAAATTTTTATTGAGATTTCGACATTTTTGCCTGTCGAATACCAAACTTTTCCACTCTGCAAATAAAAGATAATCTCACTAGCTTTTAAAATCACTGATAAAAAGTTTGGTATTCAACAGGCAAAAATGTCGAATTCTCAATAAATGTTTTCAAAATCATTTTTCTAGGTGAAAGAGTTGAGCAAGGCAGTTCTCCTTTGTATTTCTAATTACCATTTATTAGTATAAATATTTTCCCGAAGGAATTTTTTAATTAATTCATATAAGTTAGAATTTGTGACAACTTTTATTTTCGTCATTGGTCAATTTTCTTTCAATTTTTTCAAAATATTTGTGCACAATTCTGCATCATTTTATCATCTTTATTCATGGATAAAATTTCATCAAATTCTGAACGAAAAAATTCAAACCAGGCCAATTCCTTTGATATTAATATCGATTATAGATATATAAATATTTAATAAGCAGTTATAATAAGCAAGATAACTTATTTAAAATGAAATTTTAATAAAAATGAATAGAATTAGGAAAATTAAAAGTGCCTGGACACGTAACAGATCAAGATTGAAATGTAATTTAAATTTAACAAATAATTATATTATTATTAATTATATAGTGAACCAAATAACCCTAATCAACTCAATGAAAACACTAACAGTGCTATTCTGTTTGTGTGGATTCCTATATCAGTCAACACTGCTATTCGACGACTACCTGAGCGGACGTACATTAGTCTACTCTAAAGCAGAAATATTGAAACACAAGCCGATACCAGCGATTACTATATGTTTGCCAGTATTCCTGTCAATGGATAAAGTGTTACAAAGTTATCCGGAATATAAAAAGGCATATGAAAAAAATTTAGGATCATTTGATGATGAAGAAACTATGAAATTCTACCTGCTGAATGGAATGCACTTTGATTTGAATAAAACAATTTTAGAGCTCTTCAATGATTTAAGCATTGATGCAGAATTGAATAAACACATGTATACACCATATATCCAAATGAGAGGATTTCATTATAAATATGAAACCAATCCAATTGAAAGTTTAGCGTTTGATATAACAGTTGCGCGAAAGTGTTACACATTTTTCAGTCATATTCATGAAGAGTGGAGAAATTTGTCCACAACTTTTGAAAATATTGCTATAGCTATTGTTCATCAAGATACTTGGTTTCCATTGAATTTCACGAAAACATTATATATTTCTATACATTCGCCGTATATTATACCAGATATGGATGAAAACTATTTTATTGAGGTTGAAATTGGGAAGTTGTATCATTTCAGAAGCTACAGGTAATTGGAAAAATGATGAAAACCATTTTATAATTGAATAAAAATTCTACCTGTACCCACAAATTGATTTGGTTTTTTGATATGAAAGCGTTATTACTATAAGCATCGATTGCAGACTTAAAAGTCATACATTTAAACTTGCTTGAATATGTTTTTAGGCATTGAACTCACCACTACCATAAATGCTTTTTAAAATTCAGATTTTTACCAAAAATCATCTAATTTTTAACAGTTAAGCATGGATAATCTAGGTTTAGTTATGATAATTAGCTACCCCTGACTCAATTTAACATATAAGACTGATATGTAATTGGTTTTATAATTCTAAAGAAAAATTCCAAATAATCAAACTCACCTTTGCTAAATTAATAAAATGTGCCTTGATCCTTGATAATTTTGATTTTTAAAAGGTAAAATGAATCAGACTCATTTTGAAATATTTATACCAATACATATTTCCATAAATTTGATAAATATTTCACAAAAAACTGTTTGGTACAGAATAAAATACCTTAGATGATTACTGCTTGCTATCGAGAGAGTTCTGTGCAGACACGAAATTTTTGACTGTCTTTTTGCTAAAATCATTTATCGAACTTTTAGTTTTAATATAATTTTTTGATATTGAATAAGTGATTGATAGTCTATCAACATTTTTAGCTTGGTTTCATCACATAAACATAGTAATAAATAATAATAATTAATCATTGAAAAATGTTATTCAAAAAATTTGCTTAAAAACCCTAAAATCCATCGATTTTTTCAAAATTAAATTCCACTTTCAATTTGAAATTTTTTCAAAATATTTAATCGGCTAAATTTTAAGTTCATTATCTGGGTTTATTTTGATATACAAAAAATTTGTGTCCGACTACTAGAAACTACCTAGATTTACCATTAAAAACGTTTTCATCATTTTTCCTATTACCTGTATAGTGAAATACATACCCGTCTATTGCCACCACATTATGAGACCAATTGTCGTACTTATGACTTGAATGACAACATAACGCATATGAATACGAGAAGCGATTGCATTACGCAATGCATATACAATACAATCCCAAAAATTATGGATAAAAACTGTTTTTACATGTTTTCAAAACATGTAATGTTACGAAAGGAGTACCTGGCTCACCTTCTCGACAATACACATTGCAAACTTGATAACTCTTTGAATACAGATTTTAACTCTGAGTCGGTTGAAGAGAAATGCGAAAAAAAATGTCAGAGAGATTGTGAAGAATTCATATATGATTATGATCTGATGAAAAGCTCTTTCCCTTATCCGGATACATTGCATATTATTATTCGGCCTAAATATAAGCCGGCACTAATTTTTGAGCATGTTCCCGAAATACAGTTGATAGCATTCATATGCAATTTCGGTGGACTGTTAGGCATGTGGTTAGGAATGTCAGTACTTTTGATTTGCGAATATTTTAATGAATTTATTCAACATTTCTTTATGTTATTTCAAAAATGAACAGGTAGCAATTATATAGAATCAATTAAGTTAACAAAATTTTTTTCTGACTGCAAAATGCATCGAATGTTCCTAGGTTGGTGTCCGAACTGTGTTCACACCAGGTCTTGAATTACGTGTTCTGCCCATTGTTTATGTTTTGTGTTTTTGCTTTGATTACTGTGATTGTCGGCTGATCTACCTTGCTTGACTTCTCAGCAGTTGCACTCTTGAATAGCGCGCTCAAAATATACATCAAAATCCATAAATATATTTTGAGCCAGCATTTCAAGAGTGCAACAGTTGAGATATCAAGCACTGTACAGTTCGCCTAAATTATACTAATAGAGTGTTCGGTTCAAATGAATGCACAAATCAAATCGTTTTTTGTAAAAAATTTTTTTTAATAACTCCCTAAATTCATGAATTACAGTATTTTGATCAAGTGCAATTTCAATCTTATGATTATAAGGCCTGTTTTGAAAGAACATTGTTGTGTATTATTGTATAAACAAAAGAAATGCCTTGCTTATTTATTAGTTTATTGTAAAAAACCATTTGATTCTGGTACAAAATATATGTTTTATTTACATCTTTGGGTCACTCCTATGTAGAATTCAGTTGAAGAAGTCATCTATTTGACCTCATTTGATAGAATAATTAGTAATAAACTCAGTTTCGAAACTAATGCAACAGGTACAAACATTGAGCTATAGATGCGCTTAGAATTTAAAATGAACCTTCACATTTCAATTGCACTGTTGCTGAATTTGTACCCATTGTACGACAAGTATGAATCACCACAAGAATAGTGATTAATTTTAATATTCATTAATATGTTTATGCAATCAAAGCGAAAATTCTCTGTTGTTTGTCCTGTTGATGAAATGGTAACTATTATACACAAGACTGGATCACCTCATACTATATTCATACACTCATTAAAACAAACTGGTACAGAAATATAATTAAGAATATTTAATTAAAATTTTCCATTCATTGACTTATTTTCTGTTCAAGGAATAAATATTTTATTCATTATATTAATCGATATCTTATTTAAAATATAATTAAAATAAAACTGAATATTTATTATCCTTATATGTGAGACTGATTATTTTTGTAAAGACGTTTGAACAGGTTGCTTTAATTTTATTTTTTTTTAAATAATAATTTAAAATGAATAGATTACAAAGCGTGAAAGGTGCATGGTTGAATTGTTATCACCAAAAAATATTCAATGTAAAACTCAAAATAAATGTCATTTCAACTAAAATGTCAAAGGTTACAAAATTCATTGCTATTCTATTCTGTTTGAGTGGATTTCTATATCAGACAATACAACTAACCGATGACTACCTGAGCGGACGCACATTAGTCTACTCTAAAGCAGAAATATTGAAATACAGGCGAATACCAGCCGTTACTATATGTTTGCCGGCATTCCT
>JAQIWA010002750.1:0-12355 GCA_034693305.1 Eueremaeus valkanovi | reverse complement strand
GGGGGGTATTTTGCCAATTTTCAAACCTAGGGGGGGGTATTTTGGCTATACCCCCCCCCTTGGCCATCCCTAATAAAAATCAATTGTATTCAAGTTGAATGTCAGGGTAGGTCTTGATTGAGCTCTGGTTGTATTTAATCGCTTTTTAATTGATTAGTATTTAACTGAATATTAAAATTATAATAAAAAATAGAGTTTATGTGCAAAACAAGTGATTATTATTATTTAAATATGATCTACGCTATAGCCATGTCTATTATTTGTAGCCATGAATTCGCTCGCATCTGATCCCCAGACATGTCATTATCATTGTGATTCAGATATGATTTGAGTCAATGAAGAAAATTATTTGTAAATAAAAATTAATTAAAACTTTTTTTCCTTAAAATTCTTTAGACATTATTTATACATAAGTTTTCGAAATATATTAATCAATAATGAGGTCAATATTTATTTATGTGTATTCTTATTTATGCCCATGGGAAAATTGTATGCATTTGACCTTTCACTTTCATTTTCTCTCTCCTCTTCTTTGTCTCGCTTTTTAGCTATAATTATATGAATTATTTGTATTTATAAATAAAATTATTTTTTATTATTTTCACTTAAAGAATAAATTCTATGAAATATTATGAAAACCGATAATTGAATCGACTTTTCTGTATATTATGTAACAAAACAATTCAACAAATGATAAGAAGAAAAAAATACTTATTTTTGTTAATAAATTATTTTTATTCTCAAAGCTTTCCCTGAATTAAACCGAAAATAATATATAAAACCTATTGTTTGATAAGAAAAATCAATTTTATTTCATAATAAAGTATTTCTCCACTCATTTCCCAATAGAAATGTCATCCATGTAAACAGTTTCAGTAATAAATATGCTGGGTAATAATGGTAAATAAGCTATATTACACAATATACGTACTTTATATAAGCAGGGGTATATCCATAATAGTCTCAAAGCTATTAAATGCTTATAATAAAACTACGTAGATCTGTTAGTTTCAAACAAAAGCTAAATGGAACAAGGTAGTTTTATTGTGAGCATTTAATTTAATAGTCTGGAGACTATTATGGATATACCCCTGCTTATATAAAGTACGTATATTGTGTAATCTAACTTGTCTATGTAATAATTGAAAATTTTAGATAGTTCCAAATTACAAGTTAAAAAGAACAAGATAGTTTCAAATCTAAAATTTTCAATTATCAATATAGTGTTCGAATAGCAATATCATTAAGTATTTGCATTCGTATTAAAACTAACATTGATGATACGAAAAGAGAGATGATGTGGATAAAAATTGAATAAAAATTCTAATTGACTTATGAATAGTTAATTTAATAATTCTATTTGAAAATCCATTAAATATGTTCAATGTTAGTGATCCACATCATATATAATTAGCAATGACTAAAACAGAATAAATTTATTTATAAAATCAATTTTTTTTAAATAACAATTATTATAATGTAGTAAATGGATAGCTATTTGTAAAGTCATGGCAAATAAAAAGTAGACACAGTTTGCCGGTATTATTATTAATTCAATAAAACTATCTTGATATTAAATTAGCAATATACTATTATAATAATAGAGACAAACATCATAAGTCCTACACAGAATAGAATTAAATAATTATACATGGTGTGTTATTATCAATAATTATTCAGGATAATATTTGTTACAAAAGTGCATGGTGCATTTAATTTTTTAAAATGTTTATACTTATATAAAATACATATAAACCACTTCCTATTTAAAAGACAATTCTTGAATACGACAGTCGATTGACATTTTAATTTCCGTGACTGTACTCTGAATTAAAAAAAAATACGGAATTAAGAAAACGAATGATTAATTAAAAAAAATATTATAAAAAAATGAATAATTAAAATAAATATTTCCTAATGTTATCTAAATATGAATAATCAAAATAATATTGAAGCTAGCATTCAATTAAGCATGCTTAACTTTCTTAGACCATGAATATTATATTATCTATAGATAAGAATTAAAAATTTTTATTATAATTAATAACTCAATGAAGAAAAACAGAGAAAATTCATATTCAGAAAAGGCATTAATTTTCACTTTAAAAGGCATATTAAATAAAATAAAATAAAAATGAAAAAATACTTTCGCATTATTGTGTCGATTATTGCGAATGTAATGCAAATAAAATTGAAATGCACTGTATGTACGGTAGTGTAGAGTTTTTGATGTCATTGATAATAAATTGATGGCACAGTCCGTCTCAATGCTATTCACAATAGCCTTCAGTTAAATACAGGGAATAAGTGATGGAAACTATACTTTAGTTTTTCCATTCAAAGCCTGTGTTTGGCCTAAAAGTTCACAACAATTCCTAACATAACATATCTAATCAATTGACTCCAAGTTCGCTGAAGTCCGACCAGATATCAATATGAATTTTGTACTTGATAAGTTTATACAATGGAAACATAATAATTGTACAAGATAACCTTCTTTGAAATTAGTTTTACATAATTCAACTTGTTTATTTATCTAAAGCCTTAGCTATAGTATAGACCTGGTATATGAGTTAGGACAATAATGGAAAATTTGATCAAGAGCATTAAATTGAAATATCAGTCATAGTTTGGCAACTTTTTGCTGGAAATTCCTGAATTCAGACGTTTTTCGACTAATATTGAACTTTCGACTATTTTCTGGAAGACGTCAAAGAGCACTGGGAGGTTACGCTCTCGTATGCAGTAAATGTGATGGGAATGTTTGGGCTGACCTCAGCTTCAGCTCATATGCATAATTCAGTGCAATGAACAGTTCAGTGAAAGTATTTTCTGAGAAATAACTTGAAGTTCAAACATATATAATGCGAAATATGCAGCGAAATAATTAAGTTCGGGTCCAATTATACGATATATTTAGAATATCCTGATTTAACCTGAACTTTCATACGTCTACGTGCGTCATACGACACGGGAGAGTGAGAGAGAGCCGGTAGAGTCCAACGATATGATCAATGATATTAAGATACTAACGATGAGAGAGTCATAGGGAGAGGGAATCGGAGAGAGTGTGCGAGAGTGCGTGTTCTTAAGGAATAGAGAGATAGTCTAATAGTACGCAAACTCACACAGAGAGCAGAACTTGAAAAATTTCAATTGGGTTTATGGGTATTCACCTGAAGGCGAAAAGTTGAGAGCAAATAGAAAACGAGAGAAACGATTTTGGCTGAAGTGCTCTAAAAAGACCTGATTATCAGTTGTATGTATGAGAGAGAGTGCGAGAGAGAGCCAGAAAAGTGTGAGAGAGAGTGAGGAGAGAGAAAATCACTGACAGGAATGAAGTTTTAAAAGCTCTGCCTTTTTCATCACAACAACGTCATAGACGCGAAAGACATAAAAATTTTGTGTTGGACTCAGAGTTAGTGAGAGTTATAGTGAGTGAGAGATAGAGTGCGAGAGAGAGACAGAGAAAAAAGTTTTTCGCTTTTTCTGGCTTTCGATTAATTAATATTTTGATATTTGCGATCAGTTTTTGTTTAAATGAATAACTGTTTGAATGATTGCAATATGTCTTCAATAAGTTTCGACGAGATTTTAATTAAGAAGTTATCCGAATCAAGTGGTTCACAGTCAGTGTATAACAGTCTTGTTAATAATCTAGGACTAAATGAATCTGATATATGGCATAAATATCCTGGACTTCCTTTTGCGCTCAATATTGAAGCCAATATGAATGGGACGACAAATGTAATTATAATTTTGTATTTTTATTACTACTTATTTACAGAGAAAATATTTTTTCTGTTTTTTGTTTTGTTTTATATTTAAGCTTAAGTTTAGTATACATTTAATTCTCTGTTTGAGTGCATTTAATATTTTTGGTTTTTAACGAGTTTTAACCAAACCTAACCTAATGTAGCCTAACTCGCTTATGTTCTTGAGAAACTGTCCCCGTCTGTCTGTCTGTCCACCATTTGTTGATAAAAAGTTTCAAAATTTTTGAGTTATACTGTTTTTTAGATTTGTAGACAATTTGAAATTTTTTCAACAATGCTATCAGTGTTAGTACAGATAAAAGCAGTGCTACTATAGCTGAATACTATAGTTATGAATACCAATTGAACCCAATCGGTCTTCTATTTGTGAAAATTACTCAAGATTATCGCCAATATATCTAATGAGTATACTCGGTGGTAATAACGTTGGTGCTTGTTTAATAATGGCTTTGAATGTATTTGTAGCGGATATGGATCGCCCAGAACTGGCACTTCACGATATATGTGTCAATGGCCTATATGGTGATCATATTTTTGGGCGCCCAGTACATGAAGACGCGGCCGGCGCTCAACCTGAGGGGCGCACTGTCCCTATGGAGCGCATCGCTGGCAATATTCTCTATAATAGGCACAGTCAGGTGTCTGCCAGAGTTCTTGCACATCCTGTACGAGAAGGGCTTCATTGAGTCGTTTTGCAACAACTCGTATAAAGACGACAATAGACTTGTGTTTTGGTATTTAGTGTTTATTTGGTCCAAAGTCGCCGAATTGGGTGACACAGCCTTCATAGTGCTAAGGAAGCAGAAGCTCATTAATTTGCACTGGATACACCATGTGCTTACACTATGCTACTGTTTCTTTGTATTCCCCGATCAGCCGGGCACTGCCCGATGGATGGTATGTAAACTATTTGCTATTCATTTTGTGTGTGTTTTTCTGTCTTTACATTCTATCTCTACAATTGCGTGACTAAAAATCAATGTTTTCATTGACCTAGGTCAATATGAATTTCGCGATACACTCACTAATGTACACGTATTACGCTCTGAGAGCACTGCGAATAAGGATTCCGCGGATAATATCGATGACTATAACGATCGCCCAAATCGTTCAAATGATATTCGGTTTAATAATTAATATAATATCATTCAAATATAAGCTGTACGGCACCAGGTGTGACATGACCCTGGCCTCTGCCATCACTGGTCTCGCACTCTACTCACTATTTTTCATACTATTCATCAACTTTTTCGTCTGCAGTTATTTTCTTAGACCGAAGACAAAGCGAATTGTTTTTATAAACGATAAAAATCACAATCAAATCGACAAAAAACTTGAATAACTTATAGTTTTTCTGATAAGTATTGATAATTTAAAATTTAATTTGTAATCATCAGAAAAATCGACTGTTATTTATGAGAGAAAAAAAAGTTCAAACTTTTTTTGCTGCGAAAATACCATTTGTTTCGTGTCTTTTCATTTGATGCGATTTTTTCTGTTTTTTTCAATATTGTCTTTATTTTTGTTTTTGTTTTAATTATCAATCTATGTATGCGTTAATGTAATCAAACGGTGATTACTAATCACTGGTCAGTAAATTGTATTCATATTTAACTCTTTTTTTTTAATACTTAATATTGTTTTTCAATAACTTTTTTTCCTATGCATTAAATGTTTTTACAATGTATTCAGTTCTGACACAACACTCAAAACTCGCTGTCATTTTAGTATTGAATATTTTCGGTATACATTGGATGAATGGATTGAAAATAATTTTAAAAATTATACGGATTATACACATGAATATCACTCCATGTCTATTGAAAAAAATACATATCAACTACAGGTGTCTGTAATGAGGAATATGTTTGCAATATATATAAGAATTTTATAATAGTTTTTAATATAATTTTTATATAAACTTATGGATGAATTGGTAATTGTTTTTAATATTCAATATTTGAGAAATATTACGAATTTTCAGACCTGAAAATTGAGAAAAAAATATGTTTTTTATAAGTATTTATTTCTTAAGTATTTACAGAAAAAGAAAAAAAGAGTTAAGAAATTCATTTCTGTTTATAAGAAATGCCGAATAATATTAACTTTAATTATATGATTGGAAATATTTAAGTATTTTTTTCATCGAATCAATACATAAATTATAAGCAGAAAAAATGTCATATTTTTTGCATATTTATTGAAATTGACTTTAAAGTAGTGAAAATCGACGTTAAAGTCGAGAAAAAACATTTAGTGATTAAACACATTAAACGAAAAAAATACTTAATATTCCAATCAATTGATAGAAACGATGTATAAAATTGAAGTTCACTTTCAGCTTAACCTTCAAAAGTGAAAGTTTCTTAACTAATGATAGAATGCTTTTTCATCATACCTGGGTATATGTCTGCATATATGAACATGTATATTTTTTCCATTCAATTTGTGGCAAAAGATATACTAAACTATTGAAAGGATAGATATTTTGCTCAAAACTTGTCTAAACAGTGAAAAAAAGAAAAATTGATTTTTATTACATATATTGAAAAAAGTGATTACATGTATAGCATGAGTAAAATCAAAAGTCAAATGATTTTCATAACAAAAATTAACTGAAAAAATAAAATTATTTATTCTCTAAAGTAAAGGAAATCTTATTTTTTTTCTGGGATTTTGTCTAATATTTAAATGCATTTATAAATTAAGAAAAATAATAATTGACGTGAACTTGAATTTTGTCCATAAATTTAGTGAAAAAAACCTCAATTTTGTTACGAAATACTCTCCAAACCTAATGATATGTATTTTGTTTTTCTTAATCACATTTCACAGCAATTTATGTAAATATAGTTTTTATTACTTTTTATAATAATATCGATAAACGAAATGTAATTTTCTTGCGATTCTATCAATAAAAATAAATTATTGAAAAAAATATAATTGTTTTATATATTATGCATAAAAAGTATTTCATTAAAAAATAGATTAAAAATGTTATACAAAATGTATGAAAAAATAATGTTTAAAAAAAACAATTTAAATGCAAATCATATTTAAAATACAAACAAAAAATTAATAATAAAAGAGTAAATAAAATATTGGTTTCTATGATATATGGCGTGAAAGTTGAAAAAGCAGTCAAAAGATAAAAAGCTTAAACAAACAAAAAAAAATTTCAATTTTCAATTCAAACTTAAACGAGTAAAACAAGTATTTGTGTCAAACAATCTGGATATATGTCAATCACAAAAATTGGAGACAATTTTCTTCTCTTACAGTGCATACGCACAGTTAGGTTCTCTGCTCTCTCGGGAGTGCGAGAGTGAGAGCAGAAGTAATTTTAATCTTTTACCTCTCATTCGCACATACCTTAACAGTTAGATCTACAGTGGAAAACAAGTATTCAAATTGAGTACAGATACATTTTTGCATCAAAATATTAAGTTTAAATGTTTTCTCGCCGTAAAAGTTCACATTCATATCATAAACGGACAGTTAGTACACACAAAAAAACACTGAGTTTTTCAGTGTAAATAAGAGAAGAAAAATTACTTGAAGTTTAAGTTCATATTTACAGTTGTTATACAAAAATTTCATTAAAAAATTGTTTAAAATTTATTAATTGAGGCTTAGATTTAGGCAATTAATTGTATATACAGTGGAAGAAAAAGTTTGAGAGTTCAGAACCTCTTTTCATAAATAGATGAAAAATATGCTTAAAAATTATGCTGAATATAAATTTTTGTAACTTTTAT
The DNA here is from genome assembly GCA_034693305.1 of Eueremaeus valkanovi. NCBI lineage: Eukaryota > Metazoa > Arthropoda > Arachnida > Sarcoptiformes > Eremaeidae > Eueremaeus > Eueremaeus valkanovi. The sequence goes on along the minus strand of JAQIWA010002750.1, from coordinate 4,821 downwards.
TCAGTCATATGAATGCTCAGACATAAGTAATTCAGTGCTAATTACAGACAAAGAATACTTGAATTATACGATAATTATTTGCATTCATATTATGAATGTCTAAGCATTGGATTGAATCTAATCTAATGCTAATATTGTGTCCAAAACGCCTGTTACGAGGATTTACATCGTGTTCAATATCTTTTTGCCAAGGCACACTTGTCACCACTCATAGCTGGAACAATTAATCCCTGGATATGGATTGAATTTAAATTGCAGTTTAATTCATAATTACAGTTAAACTAATAATTTATCTTAAGGTCTAATAAAGACTTTTAAAATGCGTTAAATAACTAATTATTACATAATATGATTACAATCGGAATTGATTTTGGAATTAATTGAACTCAAGAACATTATTACATAATTAGATTCATCTTGATGAAAAAATTAGCCCTTGACAGATTAATTTGGAAATACTGTTTGAAGAGTTACCTTGGATTTCAGATAAGCAAAAGTTGAAGGAATAGTATTTTGTTTGAACATTAGTACGAATGTAATTAAGCAGGGGTGCGGAAATTATCAAGGGTCTGCATTGTGCATGTTACCAATTTATAAGTAATTTTATTCTATCTTGATAAATTCACCAAGTATCAACATTATTTTATAAAATACCATGCTCAATTAGCCTAGAATATACAAACCCAACATGTTTAATTAGTTGCTGGATAACTAATATTTTAGTAGAAGTAGTTTACATACAAATAGTATTAAAATAATTTTTAATCACAAATAATTAGAAAATAATAATTGGATCAAAAATTAATACTGATGTTCGAGTGTTAGCGCAATTTTTGTCCTTAATATTGGCCTTGGATTATACAAAAAAATTTCATTAAGTCTGTTCATGAAGTCATTCCACGACTCTGTTAATTACTGATTATATAATTATATAATACATACAAATAGTCTTTTTTTTATAAACATTTTATTCTTATGTCTTATCAATCATTTACATCACATTCACTGCCATTAAAGGACAGTATAATTATAGAAACGATTTAATCAAATAAAATTTTTTTATTTAAATTACTCATTGATTACGTAACACAAGTTAACTTCTGGCTTATTTTTGTTTTGATCAGGGTATTTCTGATTTGATACAAAAGAATAATTACTTAAATACACGACAAATTGAAAAGAACACCATGTGAGTTTTATGCCGGTTTAAACTTGATATGTTATGACTTATTTCAACTTAATTTTCTCAATTAATTTTCAATCCGAGTCACTCTTATTGATGAGTTGACATTCACATCGAATATCTATAGAATTGTGAAATATTTTGAAAATTAATTGAATGTTGAAACAAAACAACCTTGAATTAAAACATTAAAGTCAAATAAATTGAAGCTATGTGGCTTAGAGTTCTCCAGATTTATCAGGAAATATCAAGTCATCATTAAAGTATCCAGCTTAAGGAGAATATAACTATTTGCGTTGCAAAACGTTAAAAAAAACTCGATAGAAAATTTAATCTCTTCATTAAATTTTTCATGGTTCGTCCATAAATAAAGTCTATAAAATTCCGAAATACATGACATTATAGAGGGGGTCAATTTTTTTAGTCTCGTAAGGATAAACACCAAATATTTCGACTAGATTATTTAATATATTCTTCAATATTTTTAACCAGAAAATAAGTAAACTTGAACAGAATAACGTTAGATTACTTTACATAGCTGATATTAAGAATGAGATTTAAGTTTTAATTGATATCATTTTAAATTTTTGTATCAAATTGATTGGCAAAATTAAATTTATTAAAAAATATATTAATAAATTTAAGCCTGGTAGAAAATTTAATAAATTTTTTCAACGCTAACTATATTTGAACACAAAATAATGATAATTGTCAGTCAATACTATAGCGAACTCTATATTATTAGATTTGAACTACTTGTGCGCCGGCTATGCATTGAAGTCCTGCACAGGAATGTTGGCTTAACACAGGTTGTATTAGCGTCGCCAAATTTAGCGGTGAGTCAAATGCCCTGGTCAATTAGCGGATAGTTTAGAAGAATTAATTTTGGCCTATTTTAGCTTGGTATCGACAAAACTAACCTTTATTGTTTAAAATAGTCAATCTTGATGAAACAATGCTGAAAATCTGAAATTTTCAAAATATTCTCCTCCAGATGACTCCTGGATTTACCAATCAACTTGCTGACTATCTTATCAATCATGCCGTTTATTTGGAGCTTGGTCAATTAGAATTGTTTACTATAGAGTTAATATTAGTCTATACAGTATTATGTGTATTCACTTTGACTTATAATCAAGATGTTTTTTAAAATTATCTATGCAAGCTGATTATTCGTAAAATTAGCTTGAAACTTACCACAAAAAAGCAACTAGCATGGTGTTTCAAACAAGACAGACAATTAACCCAAAAATAATTCAAAAAATATAGCAGAAATATATTGATTTAATATTTTTAATCATATCTACAATATTTCAAATGATTTCAAAATAAATTCATTCAAAAACTTATATAAAATTAAATAAAAAAATATATTTAAAATCGAAACACATTTACAGATAATCTCAAACATAATCCACGAAATCTTTAGCGCATTTTTAGGACTTGGCCGCAGAACTGGCCGCAGCACCGGCAGCCCCGGAGCTGGCGGCTGCACCGCTGGCAGCGGCGGCGCCGGCTGCTCCTGAACTGGCATATGACTTGCCACCACTGGATCCTACACTCCTAGAGCCTCCTGAGCCTCCATATCCACCTTTGGATGCACCACCACCACCAATTGAGATCCCGGATCCACCACTGGATCCGCCGCCGAATCCTCCATAACCGCCTCCACCAAAGCTGCCCAACCCGGCGCCTCCCGAACCACCATAGCCTCCAGTGCCTCCGCCACCAAAACCTCCATAACCGCCGGCACCACCAAAGCCCGCACCGCCACCTCCACCTCCGAATCCCTGTCCACCGAAGCCTCCTCGTGCCTCACCTCTGGCCACAATAGTCTGTATATCTTCGATCACTGGCTGTATCTCTTGCGTGACTCGTCTGAATGGAGTGATAACTTCGCGGACCTCTTGAATGATAGGTTTGGTTACTTCATGTATGAGTCGGTGCGGTTCGTCTTCGGATGAGGTCTGCTGTGTGTCGCCCACACCACCCTGGTGCTGTTGCAGAACGTTGAGTGCGCTGGAGGCCGATCGGAACAATATGGTCAGGGGTATTATTCCCGCGTCCACTAATACAGTCTGGGGCTGAATGGGTTCGGACGGTAACGACACTTGTCTTAGTTCTACCGAATGTCTGGTCTGTATAGCGGCCGGAATGATACCACCTGCGAACCCGCCGCCACCTCCGCCGCCGCCGATACCTCCTCCTCCATAACCCCCGCCGCCAATGGACCCTCCACCACCACTATATCCTCCTCCACCACCACCACTATATCCACCTCCACCTCCTCCACGGCTACCACCGCTTCCTCCTCCACCATATCCACCGCCACCGCCACCTGCTTTGCAGTATGTGATCAGTGCTGACAATACAATAACCTGTAAATGATTTTCATATAAAATATCAATTCGTTTGATCAAAAATTTTTTATTAATTTTATATTATATTAGAAATAATCAAAAATTTTTAGTTAAAACTTATGAATCGTTTTGAAAAGTAAATCATTTTATATATTTTTTTGGCAAAATTGTAATTCATGTCTAAAACTGAACTATTTTTTCTATAAAAGTATTTAAAAGTTTGTCTAAAACTATAGAAAAACTTATTTTGTTTTAATATAATTATGAATTGAAATGAAATATACATTACTTTGTAAAACATGATTGAAATAAATAAATAAATATTATTTTGAAACACAGACTAAATAAATATCACACAAAACGACAAAACAAAAACTTTTAAAGTTTTAACACAAAAGAGATCTCAAGAGTGAGAGACAGACAGCGAAACTGAATGTACAGTTCGGATGAGAAGAATCCAATGAATGATAACTTTCTCCTTAAAACACAAACACTTTATATACGAGAAAATCACTTCCAGTTTATTAATACATAAGTAAAGCACTAATTATACGGATTAGGAATAAAATACAGAATAAAAAAGTAAAAATAAAAACAAGAAATCAAAAGAGAAAAAAAATATATACAGAGAAACAAAAGAAAAACAATTTATATGAAAAACAAGTAAAACAAGAATTAAAGCGAAGTTAAAAAAATGTTTTAAAATAGTATTGAAATTATATATAACACTAGAAAACGAGTGATTAAAATAAATTATAAGCAAAAACAAAAATAAGTGTATTGTCTGTGTAATGAAAGTGAGAGGAGGTTTGGAGAGAGGGGAGAGCGAGTGGACAGGTATTATACGCCTTGTTATGGTTTAGATATATCATCAAGAAATCTATGTCTCTTCCTATATGTGTTGAGCAATACTTTTGTTAAGAATTTTTATTCATATCTCTCATTAAAAGTTTTATTTTATTTATTTTTTATGTTATTTTTTTCTGTAAATTTGATTAATTTTTTCATTTATCACAAGATTTTTCTGTATATTCTTAGAGAAAATTATAGCAATAGTCAGTGTTTTTCCGTTTTATTCTAATTTTATTGCTTTTTCTTTCTTATACTTATTGTATGTGTGTTTCGGAAGTAATACTCATTTAAACACTTATTTTTCGCAATTGCTTTCATTCAAAAGTGTATTTCATATTTACTGTTAATTTTAGGGATGGCCAAGCTCGGCAAACCTAGGGGGGGGTATAGGGGGAGGTAAAATGGCGGATTTTTCGGCTCAAACCC
>JAQIWA010002749.1:0-12355 GCA_034693305.1 Eueremaeus valkanovi | reverse complement strand
TCATTTTTGAATATCTATCGACACAAATAACTCTTAAATCGAAAATCGAAAATTTTTCACTTGGGGAAGACCCCTTTGATTAAATCTCGCGCTGAAACTCAAGCAAACCATAAATCAATTGATTTTACGTTTTGTAATCATTTGATTATACAATAATTGAGTGAATAATCATTAAATCAATTGTTAATCAAAGCTTTGAATTGTTTTAAGTTTTGATTCAAACGATTAGATCATTTCATATATGAAATGATATGTCAGTTATGGCACAAAGACTGCCATCTCTTGTCTTCAGTTCAGTCAAGACATGACTGATTGGCTCTAAATATAAATAAAATAATTGTTTTTTGTTTGCAGTTTTGTTGACATTATTTGAATTTATTTAATAATTATTATATTAATAATCAATTCATTTGATCCTAAGCCCAATTATCCATTTGATCCTTGGGTTCAATCGCACAGTTATGTTGCGCCGAAACGTTCCGTCAGAAGTGAAGAGACGTAAAGAACAGACCAATGGTTCGGGTGTTCGCAAGAAGTCGTGTCTTTCAAGTGCACAGCCATTGAGTCCTTCCAAGAGATTCAATACGAATGGCCAGAACTCGAGCCAAACGAGTGATGCGAAGACATCGCACGAACAGTACATTCAGAAGATATTGAGTAAACCATTCGTTATCCCAATCGATAACTATAAAGGTTTGTATCGATTGAACCCATTCTCACAAATGGACAGTCAGTTCCCAACGTCTTAAGCAATTGATTAAATACTCTTTTCAGGCGGTTCTTACCGATCACTGGGCGTACGTCTGAGCGGAGGTCGGCGTCCACTACACGACCCGGAAGAGGAGAATGCGCTCATTCTGTACAGTCCTCCAGAGCTGACGAAAGAGGAATCACTGAAAGTAAAGGCCAGCGAACAGAGGGTTCACGTCGTTATGGACCCCATTCTGACGGCCGTTCTTCGGCCCCATCAGAGAGAAGGCGTTAAATTCATGTGGGATTGTGTGACGGGTGCACAGGTAGAGGGAAGCTATGGCTGTATAATGGCTGACGAAATGGGTTTAGGAAAGACATTGCAATGCGTTTCACTCGTATACACACTTCTGAAGCAAAGTCCCGAATGCAAGCCAACCATCGATAAGGTGGTGATTGTGTCGCCCAGTAGTCTCGTCAAGAACTGGTACAATGAGTTCAATAAATGGTTGCCCAATAGAGTGAGCGCACTGGCCATCGATGGCGGCTCTAAGGCTGAGATCGACAGTAAATTGGATTCGTTTGTTCGCACAGTTAAGGGCCGGCGATGTGTTCACCCGATTCTCATCATATCCTACGAAACCTTTCGATTGCACTCAAATGTCTTGCATTCGGGAGAGATAGGGCTTGTGATCTGCGATGAGGGCCATCGGCTCAAGAATCAGGACAACCAGACGTATCAGGCGCTCAACCAAATCAACGCCAAACGACGTATCCTTCTGTCCGGAACTCCCATTCAAAACGATTTACTCGAATACTTCAGTTTAGTTCAGTTCGTCAACGAAGGCATTCTGGGAACGGCCCAGGAGTTCAAGAAGAAGTATGAGAACCCGATTCTCAGAGGCAGAGACGCGGCGGCCGGCGATCGTGACATGGTTTTGGCCAAAGAACGGTTGGAAGAGTTGCTGTCGATTGTGAACAAGTGTATGATCAGAAGGACGGCTACTATTCTGTCGAAGTATTTGCCCGTAAAGTACGAACAAATAGTTTGCTGTGAATTGACTTCACTTCAGAAGACTTTATATAACTATTTCCTCAAATCTAAAGCCGTCGCCCGAGCGGTCAGAGAGGTTGACACCGGTTGTAAGGCGGCCAAAGGAGGCGGTAATGTATCCTTAATCGCCATAACATTCCTTAAAAAGCTCTGCAATTCTCCGCAATTGGCGTACGATATGTGCAGAGACCCGAAGAATGAGTTGGAGTCGCTCTTAGATCTGTTTCCCTCTGACTTCGCGGCACTCACTGCCAAACAAGTGCTGCCAAACCTGTCCGGAAAGATGAAAGTCTTGGACACACTGTTGGCGTACATCAAAGTCCAAACCAAAGATAGAGTGGTTTTGGTCTCCAATTATACGCAAACGTTAGACCTGTTCGAGCGGTTGTGCCGATTGCGCGGATATAACTTCGTTCGTTTGGACGGTTCGATGTCTATCAAGAAGAGGGGGAAAGTCGTCGAGAATTTCAATAACCCCAACAGTTCTGACTTCATATTTATGCTGAGCAGTAAAGCCGGCGGTTGTGGTCTCAATCTGATCGGTGCCAATCGGCTGGTTATGTATGACCCGGACTGGAATCCGGCCAATGATGGACAGGCGATGGCCCGCGTCTGGAGAGACGGACAGCGGAAACAGTGTTTTATTTATCGACTTCTGTCGACCGGAACTATTGAGGAGAAGATATTCCAACGACAGACCCATAAGAAAGCTCTGAGCAGTTGTGTCGTCGACAACGAGGAGAACGTCGAAAGACATTTCACTCTTTCCGAACTCAAAGAACTCTTCCGTTTGGAGGCAGACGTCAAAAGCGATACACACCGTAAGCTCAACTGCAAGAACTGTTTGAACGACATTCCTATTCGAAGCCCTCCTCCCGACGCCGACTGCAATCGGGATCTCTCCGATTGGTACCACTGCCCCGACAAACGACAAGTGGTTGACCTCATTCTGAAGAAGGTATGGGATCAGGGAATCACTTATTGCTTTCACCAGAAATCTCACGAACAGAAAGCCATTCCTTAGAAGTCTTGCGTTTATTACAAATATTTTATATATTTGTCTGCAATTCAGGCAATTATTGCACGAAAACTAAATCAATAGAAATATTAAATTATTTGCATTTCTTGTATATTCACTGGAATACCAGTCCCTCATTCAAGTGCTTCAATGTATTGACAAATAATTTTCTATATTTTTTTTCAATCGTTTATTATATAAAAAATTCTTAAATTAATTATTTTTCATTCGAGTCATAGATATTTCAAATTAACTTTTTTTGTATTTCAAAAGAATTGTATTAAAGAAATGATATTTTGTTTAATATTTTTCAAAACAAAACATTTTCTGTTTTATTATAAATAATTTAATGAAACACTGATTTACAGTATTATAAGCTTTTGTTTGACTTTCTTTAAGATTATATAATAAGAAAAAAGTGAAACAATTCTCGCAATCAGTTTAATAAACATTTGAATCAATATTTAATTCAAAAAAAATTATATTTGAATTAAAAACGAAAGCATTGTTAGAAAATAAAATCGATATTAAATGATATGATATTAAGAATTAATGGTTTTTATTAAGAAATATAAAAATATGATTTATCACATGATTTCAGTCAATCAGTTGTATTCAGATTTAATGCTTTCCTAACAATAATTACCCAATGATTCGGAAACAGTTCAATACTATCAGTGCATATGAGAGTTACTTATTGTCGATTTACTCGAGGTATTCAATATTCTAATTGAAAATTAAGTTTTAGTCTATTATTAGTCTATTATATGGTTTAAATGCAATGAAAAGAATTTATTTATAATTTGTCGTTAGTTATCACACGTATTGTATAATAAGTTTAATCAATCTATAGATCTATAGGACAGTCATATAAAACAGAATCTATAATATAATATACTATATATTGAATCCATTTTTCCTTAAAATTTTCATAAAACTGAAAATATGAGGAATTATATGCTTTCAATGCTTTCAACAGAAAAGTTAAAGCATTTTAATTAAAACAATAATTAGTATAAATCGGACAACAATTCTAATCAAATGATGTCATCCTTAAGCCATGTCTTCTGATTATAATTATATTTGTCAACAATTTTGTTAAAATATGACTCAATTTATATGAATACAACTGATAGCGCAATACAACTCAAAGATAATTATTATTGAAATCAATTGAAAACTCACTTAAAGTGAACTGAAATCTATGTCGAAGTGATTTCAAGCAAATCCTGTTTGAACTCCGTTTCGACTTTCGACTCCTGTGTCCGTTGGAGTCGATTCTTTTGGTGAGAAATTCTGTGTCTTTTTAAATGCTGAGGGTAAGTGAACCGCTTCTGACAGTCGACACACCGGTACGGCTTCTCTCCCGTATGAGTCAACTTATGTGGCGTCAGATTTGAACTCATTTTGTATCGTTTGTCACATCCTTTCAAATCAAATCAATTTTAATTTTATTTATGTTTCAATTCATAGCAATTCAAGGGCTTATAGCGCACACATACCGGGCCAATCGCAGGCGTAAGGCTTCTCACCCGTGTGAGCGCGAAAGTGACGCACCTGTACCACAATTAAACCATTTAATTAATTAATGGAAACAAAGTGTAAAATGTATGACAACAGGCACTGACCAAAGTGGACGGCCGGTCGGCAATATAGTTGCAGTCAACCCAATTGCATGGATAGCGCTTTTTGCGCGGATACGACTTGTTCCTCGAGGGCCAGAACTTGGTCTGCATTTTAGGCGCTTGTGTTCTCTTCTTACGAGTATTGGGCGGACCAGTGCTTGACTTTACTGGTGATTGAACTATCCGTGCCTTTCGCTTCTTGAGGGGCAGATCCACAGATTGGTGTTCGGGTGACTTCCGGGTATTGCTATCCGAAACATCCGTTTCGCTCAAAAGCTCTCGTACTTCGCGTAAAGCCTTTTGTGGCGTCGCTTCGGTGCCGTTGGCTTTGGGTGAAGAATGTGTTATTCGGGGAGACCTTCTGGTGACCGGAAGGCTCTTCCTCTTTGAGGACAAAGGAGTCGTTTTATTTGACTGTTTTGCGAGTTTAGGAGACAATGGAGTAGTGGTCGACGAAGTGCTCGATATATTGACTGCTCTTCTATTCGGTGAACGAATCGGTGACTTTGAAACGGCTGATGAGTTTTTGGTATTAGACTTATGTGGAGTGTCGGCGCTCTGAGATGTAGACGCGTTTGACTCTGGCTTTTTGGGCGAATTATTTTTGTCTTTCTTTTTAGCAATTCTTTTGACAAGCGATTGATTGATACGGAACTGATTGGATACATATTTTTCTTCACTTGTCTTCAATTTTTCGGACAATATTTTCTTCTCTTCTTCTAAACCATTGATTTGTGCGACCAATGAATCGATTTTTGAATTATAATTATTTGAATGTTTGACCAAAAGTGACATTAATTTCAAACATTTTGTTTCAAACTTTTCGTCCAATTGTTGGTCGAATTCCTGTAAGTCTTTCCACCCTTTGCTCAGTATTTGATTCACTCTTTTGTCCATCAATTGTCTCATTCGATACAACACTCTTAAGACCATAAGCACTGTCAGCACAATCTCCTCTTCGACGCCATTTTCGACCTTAAGCTCATTAATGGTAACGAAATCGTGTTTATAGTACTCTAAGAGCCAGACCTTAATCACCGAACAGGCGGTCAGACAATAGCCGTCACCGTTCGGATCCATTTGAAGCGCTTCCCGAATCACGGATTCGCTTAATATACTCTTCTCGTACTTCAGGATCAGCTGTGATAACCGCCAAACCATATCGGATGGATTGAACTGTTCGGACAGGTATTTCAAGGGCTCACACGTGTCCACCATTGCGTTGATCAGGTCTACCATCACATTCAGGTGCCTGTCCTCCACTTCCATCGTTGCTCTCTTTCTTAGACACAACTCAGCAGTAAATCCCAATCAAAGATCACTTCTCTGTTAATTGAGTTTTGATTAAAGCATTCAATCGATGATTGAGTCAAACATAACATAAGTATTAATATATTTATTATTATTTTATTATTTAGTTTTCATTACTCTATTCACGTGTTATTCCAGTGATTGGCCACTAATATAGACATCCATTACGTCCTTATAATACACACTATTTATAGAGACTATTCATACGAAGGGAACAGAATATGAAAACGTAATTAACGGCAAAACTGGTTGCGATCACTCTTTAAGTATAATTCGTAATTAAATATTGTATTTAATAGTATTGATCATTGAATTGACATTGGATAGAGTGAAACAGTTGGCCTTTTCATACAGTATTGCAATAATTATTGCGTTTATTAAATCAAAATTCAATTCAATTAACAAATAATGATTAATCGTTTATTTTCAAATGTGTTCCAATATGAGCATGATCAATTAATACTATTACGACCTAACCAAGTATATCTATTTGTTTACATTTAAAATATTGGAGCTAGTACTTATTCAACTTTTAACCAATGTACTTCTCAAATGAATTAACAGAATTTCTGCAATTTATTTAAAATGTTATATTATTTAAATTTAAATAATTACAAAGAAATGACTAAGTGTTGTGACTAGGTCATATATCGTAATTTGTACATGGGTCAGTTTGGATAATTCCGATTAAAATATGGTCTAATTAGATGAGTAAACACAACAATATTTATGATAACCAATGAAGAAGACATCGAAGAATATATTTATTTAGTCTGAAAGCAATTTGTGTCGAATTCAATGAATAATTGACAAAAAACTTAAGGCTTTATTCAATTAGTCTTTTATTACTTTTCTTTGACTCAATGTTGAGCTCAAGTCAAACATCAAATATTAGTAAAAGTAGTAAAGAGTAAGAAAATACGAAATCAATTATATCAACGATATATCTGCGCAATGAAAATATTATACGCTTATGACCCGAAACATTTCTTTTTCCTTATTTAGGAATAAGTTGTTTCTTAGTTAAGTTTGAGAATGTTTTCCAATAAGAATGCACATAATCCACATCAATTCAATACAGATATCCAAATTAATTATTATGGATAACAATGATTAGACAAATCCGAAGCCTTTTTAAAAATAAATAAAATAATAGTCGAGTTTAGTCTAAATATAGGGATGGCCAAGCTCAGCAAACCTAGAGGGGTATAGTGGGTAAAATGGCGGACAGGAACTAGACCAGTGGCACTAAATAAGTTTTTAACCGGAAATAAGTTCGTTCAGAGTTGGAGGAAGTATTAAAATGATGTGATTGAACTCACAATTGCATAACATAGGGACTAATATTGTCTAACATTTGAGCTCAAGCTTTTCGAAAATGTATTGAGTGTTCTATTCGATATTTAGTCTTGGTTCTTTTCCTTCCGCATCAATTGAATAAATACATATTTATAAGCCAAGCCATGAGATGCTTGAGTTGCATACGATCAGGATTTATGGTAAGTGCAATCTAGGTCATCATCTATGTTGATTCATGTTATAAATCAAAATTCTATAAATATTTTCAATTTATTCTTATTATGTCATACAGTATTGAAACATCATTTTTAATAAAAAAAATGTTTATTTTCATTCATTTAATATAAAATCTTTTGTTAATAATATTGGAAATAATAAATGATTTCATTTTATAGTTTTTTTCAAATATTTATTTATTTAAATACATTATTCTATTCTACTGTATACAACTGTACTGTTGATACTACTATCCAAACTGGCGTCGAGTTTAACATTTGAATATATTTTCCATATTTTATAGGATTTTTAGTATAACATAAAAATATCTCATTTTATTGCATAAATCTATTTATCTGTATATCTATAGCATTGCTGTCAAACCTTTTCTTAATTAATCATTGATTTTCACAATTGATTTGTTGCAGAATATCTTTTCTCATAAATTATTTATTTTATGTATTTATTGTTATATAAAAATACAGTGAATTATAATACAAACCGATTGACGAATAAATAAGAAATGAATATTAAAAAAGATTAATCGGATTTTGCAAAGAAATTCTCTTTACTCTAACTTATACTTTATTTCATTTCTTATCCAATCTATTCTCTGCTATAATGTATGTTAAGCTAAAAATAGATACAATACCCAAGCTCCATCAATGCAAGACAAGATATTTCTAAAATCAAATTCATTGAATTGAGTGATTTTACCCGAAACAATGTACTTGTTCAGAATTAGGTCAAATGAATATAAACAATCTTATAATGGTATTTGTTCAGGTTTTATCGACAAAATATCCTAGATACATTTATAATACATGAAACTCTAGGCAAATGCATATTGATTTATAAGCTCTTTTCTGAGATATCAGTGCCAATGCTGTAAACCAGACTCAGACAACAATTCTGATAATATAATATACTCTTGACTTTAAAAGCATTGCTAGCAATGAAGTCAACCCAAAAATCATTTATATCTTCGGAATAATGTTTATTAGCTTTTTATTCTTGTATTATAAAAGGCTTTTCGGACACAACTATTGTTATAAATGTACTCGTATTCTGGATCTCCCCCTTAGTCATCCCTGGCTCAATAAGAATATTCAATAAGTGCTCAACTTTGAAACTAAGTATTATCTTAAGTAGTCATTAAAATAAAGGAAAAGCTTTCAAATAAATTGCATTTGCATATAACGAACGCTCTCTCTCTCTCTCTCCCTCCCTCCCTCCCTCTCTCTCTCTCTCTCTCTCTCTCTCTCTCTCGTCTTCCAAACAAATGGTTATACTTATAGATCAAATGTTGTTAATTGAAAGTCGATTCAGACTTCTTGTACTTCAATAGAATTATTTCAAATAATAAACTAATTTTAATCTTATAAATGATCACAAATGCGGAATATGTGCAGTGATTACCTGGTATCAATGCTGATGATGCTACTAATGCTACTGGGTCGTATTATTTAGGGCATTCAATTGTAAGAATTTCGCTTAAAATCTCAACCCTTTGCGAACTAAATTGCACTGATTTTTATGTTATGAAAAAAGATTGGAAAAACTTGAGATGTTTAAAATGTTTCCAGAAGTATTTGTTCTAGTACAATTACAATGAGCATCTCATCAAAATTATTATAATTTTAGCGCTGCCTTCAATATAATTAGTAAACCTTAGTCTCAATTAATTTAATGATAAGATTTTCAAAACAATTATAATCTAATTCTGTTTAAATGATTTCTCTCATTATTGTCGATATTTTAAGAATTTAGTGGAAATATAATAATAATTAATAGAAACGATTGGATTGTGAATAGAAATGTTTGAGTGAATCAATCGAAGAGATGATTAATATTTATGATCGAAATAGCAGTACATAAAAGCGTTTTATGTTAAGCGGCTTTATATGGACTGAAGAAGAATATTAGAAGATTTGTGTTCTTGTGTTATAATGGCAGTCATTGTCAAACAGATTTAGTCAATCTTTGGGAAACACTTCTTAGGGATAAATATTGTTTTGAGTCACTTAACGTCGGTTCGACTCACTTCACTGTCCATTTGTAGGATCGAGTCCTGACTATAAGTGAATTTAGTTCCACTTTACGCCTCACTAAGCATTAGATTAAGTTAGAGCTCAGTATTATTGCCCAAATCATAATTGAAGTCCAGAAAAACGAGAAAAGATATTCGTTTTATGCACTTCTGTTCAGTTCTCTACTGTTCTCTACTCTCTATTTGCTATTCGTATCGGTATTACAGATGCGTCCAAACCATCCAAAGCTGTGTCGATAAGGTTTAGAACTCTAGACGACTCACAACTCAGTGCCGCAACACTTCATCCAAAATCGATACCAGAAAAGAGTCAAATATTGAGCCAATCATACATTTTCGCTATTCTTTCCTTACATTAATTTTTTCTATTTCTACGGATCTTGACATGAATTATGTGACTTCAGGTATGTCTTGTGTCTAACGATTAACGGCATAAACATTAGAATAACTTTTTGAATCGATTGAACACATTTCTGAGTTATGGTTCGTAACAAAGCATTAAAACATTTATTATTTGCTTTTTTATGTTATGATATGATATGAGACAAAATGTTTGACATTCAATGTATTTCTGTTCAGACCATAATTCATGCCTTTGATGGCTCAGAGAAGACAATTCTAAGAACTTTAACGAATTTGATATTTATTTTGTACTATAGTTTTGACAACGAATAGAAGTAATAAATTCTTTGCGCAAAAACTTTTCCAATGCATACGAAAATTATTTCTGATCTGAAATCCATAATTCATGAGAATTATTGTGTCAGACGTGGAAACACATGATTGCATGGATTGTCATTCATTGCTAATGACAGTAATGATAGTAATAATACGTTTCTTCATATGAATTCTCTCATTCGTTGCAATCCATCAATCAATCAATTATTTATGCATTTCATTGATTCATACCATCAGATCAGACATTCAATTATTGATATTCTAATAGCTATGCAAACACTCATTTGAAACATTCACTCATTTATTATATTTATTTATTCATTCATTCATTCATTTTATGAACGTATTTAATTCGATACAAAATTAATCAAGGATAGCCAAAGGGAATGCAGCTCGCATTATCCCCTGGGTCAGCCATCTAATTCAATAAACACAGCAAAACATCTTAAATAATAAGAAACAAAATCAAAGATGTCTTTTGAATCGTATGACAAAAATAATGTCTGAAGAATTCTTTACCATTTAATTGAAAATATTTTATTTCTAAAACTTTATTCAAAGAATAGTTGACTTTTTGAATGTTAAGTCTTTAGTATTCAGTCCAATATCTGACTTAATCCGTGCGATTCAGGCATTGAGAGAGAAATGGAGGCATAGATGCTGTAGAGCTGTATAGAGACAAGGACTCAATGATGAGGTACAGTATGTACAGTACGGTCGGCCACGTCGGACAATGCAATTGAGATTCATATCATCAATTCATTGCATCTGTTCTTTATCTGCAGGAAATGAATCGTTGAGTCAAATAGAAAGTGATAATTATGTTCCTCATCCTTTTTATTCCGTTCGCAAAACTTTAATTAACTCTTAGAAAGACTTCATTTTTCTTACTCACTCTTTCACTCTTTCTCTAAGTATAGGTTCGCCAGAAATGAGTCCAATTTTTCCTAATTTATTACATTTCTTGTCTGGTATTAAATTATTAAATATTTTCTCTCCAAAAGAGTGTCGCAAACAATTTGAAGACTTTTTTGAATACTAAACAAAAACACTTAATATTGTGAATCAAATATAAGATTATTAAGAATAGAGTA
The DNA here is from genome assembly GCA_034693305.1 of Eueremaeus valkanovi. NCBI lineage: Eukaryota > Metazoa > Arthropoda > Arachnida > Sarcoptiformes > Eremaeidae > Eueremaeus > Eueremaeus valkanovi. The sequence continues at coordinate 1,320 of JAQIWA010002749.1, read as the reverse complement.
ATAATAAACTTATGAAATATTGAATATAACCGTATGAGTCGTATTAAATAGATTTGCATAACTCCTGTCGTACTGTATATGAATATGTATTCAAATTATTCATTCATTTCTTGGTTAATATACCGACAGTGGAGTAAAGTCAGGCCTACACTAAGTTTGAAGTGTTTCCGCTTAACTCTGATATGAGTTAAACACACGATTCGCTTCTTATGAGAGGAAATGAGTGGACATTTCCGAGTGACACAAACAGTGACATTAATTTGGTTCATAAGTAAAAAAGACATTCGTTTAGCAAAAAGTAGTGAAACAACTCTTAACAAACTTTTATGCGAACAGTCGTTACTTAGCCGTCATATCGATGATCAGATTTCTGGTGCTTTTTCTTTGTTCGCCACTCTATTAAATCTAATGCTTTTCACTTAATATAATGTCTGAGACATTAGATCAAACATTAGGTTAGATTTTTTACATAAAAGTTTTCACTCAAATCATTCTTTGCATACAATGAAAATTACATTTTTATATTCAGTATTTTACTTATAATAAGTAGTCATTACATAACAAATTAGTTACAAAAATATTTGAAGTATCAAATAGTTTCTGAACTAATATTTTGCATAATTTTTTTGGCTCTCACTTCTCATTAACTGCGAGGAAAACTCTACTCGAGATTAACAATAAACTAGACTTAACTAATTTGATTGTCAACCAACGCATAAACTCAGATAAGTTTTGTGAATATCGCAACTCATTTAACATTTTTACTGCTAAAACACAAGCCTTTTAGATAAGGCGTTCAGAAGTCTCCGTTCTTTTGGGTTATTTAAATGATAATCAAATTAATGATTAATCACTTAATTCTCAATTAGTTTTTCTTCCAATCATTTCTATTCTAATGGTATTCTCTTTTTGAACACTTTTGCGATTAATGTCTTCAACTATAATAACCAAAATCTTACTAAAACTCTTAAACAATAAAAATAAAAATTTTGTTAAACATTATAATTCATTTCAAGTTTACTCAACAACTATTTTATAATTGCTTTTTGTTGTATCGGTTCAGACATTGTGTGAATTATGAATATTTTTATATTTTATTTCTATTTTTCAATTTATTTGTTTTTAATAAACTTTTAAAATATTTATCCTAAGCTTAAATTCTGATTTTCTTCACTTATACTGGGTATCAGTAAAGGAGAATAGCAGCAATTGACAAATACTCTTGGTACTGACAGACAAATAGCAGAGATAGGCAATGGGTCTGACGACAGGGGGGGTAAGCCAAAATTTTGCCAAAAGGGGTACAATGAATCACCCAAT
>JAQIWA010002748.1:0-12355 GCA_034693305.1 Eueremaeus valkanovi | reverse complement strand
TTTAATAGACGTAATTCATAGACAACTTGTTTACAAGTATTGTCTGCTTTAAACTTCAGACTCTGTACTGACTGTCAATAAAAGTCATTTAAACGTAAATATAAACCGATTTATAATTATATTTATATTTATTAATCAATAAAACACTTTAGATATGAAGTCATAAGCAATGCATTCAAACCAATGATTAGTCAATTAAGTGCTCAAACCGTAGACACCACTGAAGACAATAAACGATTAGATTTTGTAACAAAAATATCGTTAAAAACGTTATGTTTTCTGTCGTCTGAGTTGTCTGAGTGACCACTAATCAGACCAGAGATCAGATAAGAGAAGATAAGCAGAGAATTGGGCGAAGAAGTGATGGCAACGGAAGATAAGAGCGAAGAATCTCAGGAACTGTTTGACGACAACGACGACCAGAAGACCAGCAGTGATGAGACGGAGAGGAATGGCAGCACTTTTGGCGACAATACACCCAATGAGGCGAAAGAGTCGGTTAAAGAGGATATGAATAGCCATACGAACAGTACGAATGACACGAATAGCAGGACTGAAGCGAACCGTAGGAACCGATTGTATGACATAAACAATCACTTCTATGCCATAAACGAGAGACCAGTGGACGACATAAGCGTCGAGTTCTTCTACAGACCGCACACCATATCGTTGTTGTTGTCGGCAATAGTTCTGGTCTTTTACAGCGCATTCACGCGCAACGACTCCTCACTGGAGGACAACATATGGAGCGGACTTTTATGTGTGATCTTCTTCTTCGCCATTATCTCAATCCTGGCCTTTCCTAACGGGCCGTTCACACGGCCTCATCCGGCGCTCTGGCGTCTGATCTTCGGCTTAAGTGTTCTCTATTTAATGGCTTTACTGTATATTCTGTTCCAAAACTATAAGACAGTTAAGTCTATAATGTATTGGTTTTATCCGGACTTACAGTCCTTTCGCATCGATTCGGAAAAAGTAATTCAAATTCAAAGCAAATATTTTTTGAGCTAAACATTGATTTCATTCAAAATTTGTTTTTCTTTTCTTTGCAATCAATTCATGAGTTTTTTGTTTTCTTTACTTATTTTCGGAACCGAAAGCAATATGCGGTCAACTGTTCGGATATAACAGTGGAAAGGGTGTGGAACACCATCGATGTGTTCGCTTGGGGTCACTTCATTGGCTGGACTATGAAAGCAATGCTCGTCAGACACTATGGCATCTGTTGGACCATATCTGTGGTCTGGGAGATAACGGAAGTGGCGTTCGCTCACCTGTTGCCAAATTTCGCCGAGTGCTGGTGGGATGCGCTCATTCTGGATGTGCTCGTCTGCAACGGTATGTGCTCTTCAGTACAGCTATTGTTTTGATTTAATGCAATAATTAATGCTATTTTGGTTCCAAAGGCGCCGGTATTTGGGTCGGAATGACTATATGCCGAATGCTTGAGATGAGGACTTATAAGTGGGAAAGCATTAAGTAAGTGGCCGGTAGTCAATCCAACTGTTCTGAACTGATTTCCTATAAATATTATAGAATTTATTTATAATTTTTAATATTTTTTCTTAATTTTATTGAACTTTAGTTTAATTTTTCAGTCAATTGCATGAAAAACACCTTAACTTATGCACAGACCGTAAGAATAGATAATGAAAACAAAAATAAATTCATTTAAATATTTGTTTATTTTTGAGTAATTATCAGATTTTCACTAAAAATGTTAACAAATTTTTCGAAACATTTGAATAGACTTTAAACTAAATTCAAAGCAATTTTATTAACCAATCGATAGAGACATTCAGTCAACGTCACTGAAAATACGTCGAGCACTGCTCCAGTTCACGCCGGAGAGCTGGACCCGTGTCCACTGGTTGGACCCGACCTGCACTTACGTCCGATACCTGTCCGTCACCCAACTGGTCATCTTCTGGCAGTTCACTGAATTGAATACGTTTTTTCTCAAACATATATTCGACGTTCCGGCAGACCATCCCTTATGCTTAGGCCGGATAGCACTGGTCGGCCTCATAGTCGCGCCGTCTCTTCGCCAATACTATACTTACGTAACGGACACCCGATGTAAACGTGTGGGCACTCAGTGTTGGGTTTTCGGTGCGATTATGTTGACCGAAGCGCTCATATGTATTAAGTTCGGTCTCAGTCTCTTCGCCCGAACACAGATCCAGAACATAGTCTATTGGCTCGCAGTTCAGGTCATTATTATTTACATTTTTTTGAATCAAATTTTTTTTATTAATTATTTTTAAATTCAATTTTTTCTTCTATTTTTCAGTTTATTTTAAGCGTAATTTGCATATCATTGTGCATAGTGTGGGCCAATCGTAACGCCACTACCAATCCGTGTGCGGACAGGCGGACGAGCACTCGACTGAAGAAACAACACAACAGAACACTCAGCCTTCAGGACAACCATTATATGAGGAATAGATATAAACAAAACCAATAAATAGTTTATTTTTCTGAACAAAAGGACTAATTATTTAAATAATAATAATTTATCTCAAAAACCAAAGTCAGCCAACAGTTAGGGTTCAGTCGAACCAATAGTTTAATATAAATTATATACAAATTTTCTGCTCTCTCTCCTAATCACCTCTAAGTCCCAGAAACTATTTGTAAATTAATTCCTATTTTTTTGTTTTTGTTTTGTTTTGTTTTTTTGTATAATTTAGTCAAAAGTACTGAAAAAGTTTTTTTTTCTAAATATTTTTGCTCACAATTGCTGTCTATATTAGGCTTTAGTTTATTACTTAATTTTGATGTAAATCTTTGAAAATACCGAAAAATGTTTTATATTTATTGTAATTGTATTTTGAACTGAATTTAAATAATAATTATTTAAAACGATATTTAAATAATTGTATAGAAAAACGAATTCAAATAAATGTTATTATTTATAGATTCCAATAAAAAAAATGAGCTTTCGTTCAATCAAGCAATAATGACTAACTCATTTAACTAATGTATCTTGGTCCAATATCATGGTTGAGCAAGTACAAAAAATGATCAAATAGAATAAGCAAGATTGTTTTCAACGCAGTTTTGCACCAGATTTAGATAGGAGTACATCGGGACCGGATCAGGAAAGTCTGGATTGACCTTGTTATAAATTAACCTTGTCTATCCTGAAGTTATCAAAGTCCTATAGATAATCACCAAGTTCATTAACAACACTCTTCACGATATCTGCTATCAAACCCTTTTAAGATTATTAAAGATCAAGGTCTTCAAAATTGTTTCCTGTTTGCTTGCAGGAAAAATGAACATGCTAATACGTAGTGCATAAGAATCTTGATAGAGAAAAGTGAAAGTTATTCCCACAATGATTGTCAGCATTATATAAGATACAGTGAAAGTGCGTAAAATAGCGCAAACTCCGCAATCAGGCCATTCGGATGAGCTGTGATTTAATTTGTAATCTCATTGTAATTTCAGGCCTTATTATAGCGTTTTCTGACTTCATATGTGTGACTCATACTTACAATTCATGAGCCGATGTTGCGTTATATCCACTATTCTGAATGCATCGGTGACTGTACTGTATAAATGAAACACTGTTTTGCAGAGATGACTATATCAGCAAAATGTTACTGAAATATGACTATAACAGTGAGTTCTGCAAATCATTGTTCAATTTGTACAGTCATAGTACAGTCACAGATGTATTCATAAGCGTGAAGTAGATATAACGTAAGATCGGTTATAGACTGTATGGCATACTCTGTATTACATAGTATTGTAGACTCTGTAGAGCTCTCTCTCACACACTCTCTATCAGTCATTGAGTAAACATTGAATGCATAAACAGTGCAATCATTCACTCCTTTTATGCTTTGTTTTTAACTTATTATAAATTTTTAATTATTTAATTGAATTCAGTTTTAATTTGTTTAAAAACCAATATTTTGTGTGTATTTTATCAATGAATTTATGAGAAAAACTATTCATTATTTTGTATATAAAAAGTAAGACAAAAAAGTAAATGAAAAAATATATTTGAATTAAATAAAAAACTTTTAATTAGAAAAAAAATAATTAAAAGTCAATTAAATAATAAAATAAAAACTAATAATAAAAATACTGACAAATATTGTGCCAAATATACAGAAAAATAATTATTTTGTTTTGAATTTGTTTTGATTGCAATTTCTTTAAAGAAAAAGAAAATAATTAAATAAAACAATATTTTGTTTTATAATTAATTAATGATTTGAAGCAAACAAGCGGACAGTCATTATGTCTACAAGAAGTGGTCCACAACTGGTCTATACCGGCAGTCAGTTATTCAAACCATTGTCGGTGTCTACGGGTCTGCCCATAGATCAGGTGCTCATTGAACTGTCAGATACTGACAGATCAGATGTTTTTAATGACAATTAATTAATTTTTTTCCTTAATTTTCTTTATATTCAATCATAGGTTAACTTTTTGATCGCACAGTTATCTGGCCTTATATTTGCGGTTATATTCCGTAAATATCTAAACAACAATAAAGTGTCGGTCGCTGTCCGACAATACACTGCACTTATTGCCGGCGCTCTTATCGGCTATTTTTGTTTCGGACAGTAAGACAATTAACTATTTTATAGTTATTTCTGTTTTTTTTTCATTAATTATATGTTTTATTTAATTCTGTTTTAATTTTTCAGTTCTCATAAAAAGTTTTATTTCTTTGAATTTCGGTTTTTTTCTCTCGTTTTAGTATTAATTTATTTTTTTCAATGTTTTTCCGCTAATTATTAATAATTTATGCAATTATTGTATTATTACTGTTTGACAGCCCTATCCGACAGAGTATAACAGACTATTGAATGTCATATTTATTGACAAAATAGTTGTAATTATTCTTATATTTCAGACATATTTTTAATGAATATTTTTCCTGTTTTTGTGCAATGACTTAAAAAAACAGCGAAAAAAATCTATTAAATATCAGAAAAGGAGATAAAAACGTCATTTCATACTTGAAATATAGACTATAGATGTGATAAATCCAATAAAAATTAAATAAAATAAATTGTATTTTACGCCAGAATTCATGCGATTATATTCAATGTTAAAAATCGTATGATTTTTATTCGTATGAAAAAAGTTAACAGAATTTTAATACAATTTTTATGCAATTAATTTATATTTCTTTTTTTGTTTTAGTATTTATTGAAAAACAATTTATATTCTGATAAATAGTTTTTTTTAAATATTAATTAAACTTTTGATTCAATTATTAGTTTAGTTATAAAAAACGATTCGTTTGAATAACAAATTATATTTTAATTTTTTTTTGTTTCTATTAATGCATAAAAAAAGTTAAATAAGAATAATATTCTGAATAAATACAGAATTAATAGCATTCATATCATGCAGTCATTCGACAAATATTTTATGTTATTCTTACGACACGAATGCGTGACTAAAATCATTGAAGACTTTTAAACCAAAAAGAAGTATAAGTTATATAAAAATACATTTTTTTCATATTTCCATTCGTCAGACAAATCACATAAAATAAAAGCTGAAAATCAAAATGATTTCAAACCAAATAGTGATTTCAACGCAAAGTTAACAAAAAAAAGTCTGATTTCAGTTACAAATCGTGATATGTTTTATACGTTTCTAATTTAGAGAATACCCAGAGTAGCCAACTGGGCGGAGATCAGGCTAAAAGCATATAAGCACGCTATATTACTATTATGTAACAGTAGTTTTGATGCACAGGAATGGCATGACTTCTCAGCATTAGGGAGGAATGGGAGCAAAAAAAAATCTAGATTTTGACCGACAATTCGAGATTAGAAGAAATGTTTTGAAAATTCTTCATTTATGGTGACATTACACCCTTGCTTATTATCCTAATCCTTAAATTGGTCCAGATTCTATACAGATATTTAGCATGCTCACTTTGTTTTGCATAATTTGTTTATTTGTATTTATATTTGATATACAAATAATAATCATTTATTTTGTATTACTTTCAGACAAATATATAATTTATTAGTTTTAACGACTCTGTCATACATCGCAATACTCACCTGTAGTCCAAATGTTGTCCAAAGGGTTGTCTTATTCGTAGCGCTCATGTATTTATCATATTTACATTTATTACGGCTATTCCATGACTACGGGGGCTATACTATCGACATAACAGGGTTTGTATCACTAATTACACGATTATTAGACAATCGATTGAATGATTGATAATTACGAAAATGAATTCATATTTAAGGCCAATAATGATAGCCATACAGAAGGTAACGAACGTCGGGTTCAGTCTTCACGACGGCTTAACCAAATCTGAAGAGGACTTGACTGCCGATCAGAAACGCTATGCCATTAAGTATGTGTCCATTGATTGTCGAATTCATTGTTTAAAACTGTTTTCAATTGATTTGATTTTGAATTTGATTTCTTTTTTTTGGACAGAAAAAGGCCGACATTTCTGGAGTTTTTTAGCTATTGTTTTCAGTTCCATACCCTAATGTGCGGGCCATTAGTTTTTTATAACGATTACATTGAGTTCATTAATGGCACTAATTTTAGCCGCCATTCGGAAAGCAGTTTAAACAGCCGTCCAATGCCTTCACCTCTGGTTAGCATTCAATTCAAATGCAATTTATTTTGTTTTTTGTATTCATTTTTCTTATATTAGTTTTTAAATTTTTTTCTGCAATTTTTTTCACCCGATTAGTGGCCAACACTCAAGAAATTGTTTGTTAGCGTTGCGGCCGCAGTCATGTTACTGACAGTCGCCCCGAGGTTTCCGATTACACATCTCTCAGGTATTGCACTCAATGTTTGTTTTACTGGAAAATTGTTTTCTGTTTTGTTTTTTTAATATTTAATTTTGTTTTCTCTTTCGATATAAAAGACGAGAAATTTTTAAACGAAACGTCATTCACATCGAAAATAGTATACATACTGTGCGCCACATGTATGGCCCGGTTCAAGTACTATCACGCCTGGATCCTGGGCGAAGTCATCTGCAATGCCAGTGGACTCGGATTCGCCGGTTTCGATGTCGACGGCAAACCTGATTGGGATCTCATGTCTAATATCGATATTTTCGGATTTGAGGTATTGTTTGCACAGAAATGAGAATAATTTCAACTCTTATTTAAATAGCGATTAGTTTTAGCGAAGAATCGATTCATAACTTATTCTTTGTTTTTATGTTTTGTTTAAAACCCGAAAGAATTCATTGAATTTTCGACAATCACTGGAGGTATGGAACAAAACAACTCAGGTATGGCTCCGGCGGACAGCCTATGAGCGCAATACAAAATATAAACTATTGCTGACATACCTGTTGTCTGCGCTCTGGCACGGCTTCTACCCGGGCTATTACCTGACCTTCCTGGGCGGCGCCTTCTTTACGTTGGCCGCGCGTAATGTGCGCCGTTGTCTTCGGCCCCGATTCCAGACCTCTCGAGAGCTGGCATTCATTTACGACTGCATGACATATGTGACCACTCGAGTGATTATGGCATACCTGGTCTTCCCGTTTGTGTTACTCGAGTTTCAGGCCTCATATCAGGTCTACAAAAGAATCTACTTTTTCGGTCATATACTGGGCTTAATCGCGATCTTTATTCTTCCAAAGCTATTGCCGGCGCCTAAAGTCAAACCGAAAGAATTGTCAGAAAAATTAAATTAATTTTTGTTTTTTATTGATTAGAGTTTTGTTTATTTATTTCGATTTTTTTAATTTAAATTAATGAACAAAATTCACGAATTAGTAGAAAATATATATTTATATCGCTTTTTGGATACAATTTATTATCTAATATCGTAATAAATCTGAATTATGGGTTAGACACTCGTATTATATACCACCTGAGCTGATAGCCAAAGACCGAAATCATTGATTGTTTAGATATTTTAGTTTGAATTTCAATCCAAACATAATTTTATGTATATTTAGAATAAGTTTTGAATTATTTTTATAGTTATAATATTTATTACGATATTCTGATAATAAGTGTATGAGTGAGAGCTTAAGCCAGTGCTCTATACCTGTGCTCTATTGCGGTGTTTGACCATAAAATTGATTGAATCTGACATTCGTTCTGCACTTGTCTGAGCAATGATTTCGCTGTGATTTTCCATTTTTTAAAAAGCATTTCAATTAACGGTTAATTGAGATTAAAATCTATTAAATGAGTAAAAAATAATAATAAATAGTAATTAAAATAAGATTTTAGGATAACTTCGTTACTCTTATTGCTATAAAATGCTAACAATTGTTAAGACATTTAGTCGTAATGTTTAATAAATTATTGAATGTTTTTTTGACTATTAATTAGTTTTTTTTCTATTTAATACAAATTAAGGAATTATTATAATTCAGGTTTAAGTCTATATTTGAATGGCTTTTAATGGAAATATATGTTTGTTATTGGAATTGAAGTAATTTTTGTTATTTATTGGAAGAAAAGTTTTATTTATTCCGTATTTTTTAGGTCCGAATACTATACTAAAGTATATGAAAATATTTTTTATCAAAAGTTGTGTCAAATCTTAATAAGAATTAATTGAATTACAATTTATTTATATTATATTAATTCGTATAAAAAATTGTTTGAATTTTATTTAATTTTATGTATTTTTTTAATTATAATGTTTTGCTTCGGAACTGAAATCAAACGCTCAATGATTTGAATTATTTGTTTATTTTATAACTTTTATGCGTTTTTTTGTATAACAAGAATTGACTTTCGCTTTACATAAGACTTTACTCTTCATTATAATTGTAACAAAACTTTTGATTAATTTATTTTCTTTTAATAAAATTTGACTTTTTTTCATATTTTGATTGAAATTTATTTTTAATTATTCCCAAAAAAATTCAATGTAGTACAGGTCAAATAAGGAATAATTTATAGAAAAGTTCAAATATATTAGTGATGTTTGAAATGTTCCAGTATTTGTTCCGATTTGGAGCAAGGTAAAGTTGTGATTCTGGTGCCTTTCGTTGTCAAGTTTGACTGAATTTGACAGGAATTCAACTTAACTAGATCATCTTAAAATTGATAGAATCATAATTAGGTCGAAGTTCTGTCTAATCCAACCAATTATTGGAGTTCTGACACAATTTTGTCGAACATTTCATTCCATTCATAGCTGTTCTACAGAATTCCAGACGATATACCAGAGGAGGACATGGATTGTTAGGTGAGACTTATGAGCCCTCATCAGGTTAAGTCCTTAAGACTGACTTTCATTGAGTCTCGAATCCAGTCCAAAAACTCCGTTACTCTCATCAGTCTTGCCGTTGGATTACTCAATGTCTTATCGATTGAACTCAAGATTCCGATGACATGACTCCTATTTCTCTTAGTTATATAATAACCACTTCCAGAATCACCTGAGAATAAATTAAACAGAATAAACAAAAGGATCAAGCTACTAATTTTGGCGCACAAATATGTACCGGCGCCTAATTGATCCATCAAAACATGTCTGATATAAAAGTACACTAAAATTACCTGTAGCTACGCTCTTATGGAACTGAGCCAGGCCGGGCGATGTACTTGATATGACACACATGACTTTGTCCGTCACATATCGATCGGCGTCTTCTACATAGTAGAAGTTGCTGGACACATTCAAATAGTACCTTGTCTCATTGAACACGCGATAACATTCGTCATTCGATATGATCTTGCATTCAATTTCTTGCAGTTTGTATGGTCTGGTCTGGTATGTCATGTCGGTATAGCCCCATCCGGCCAGTGTGGCCAACCCGGTCGGTCGCATGTGATTGGTTGGCAGACAAACACTGTTGACAATGAATTTGTTGTTTTCTATTCTGAACTCAATAGGCCTGTCCGTCTTGACCAGGGCTATATCATTGCTCAGTTGGGCATATTGTTCATGCACTTTAACCCATAGTTTAGACTCAGTACCCAATAGCGTGCCCCATATGCCCGGGTTGTTTGATTCCGGTTGCATGACTACTGCTTTAGCACTGGTCAGATCGTATTGATTTGTGCCAAACATTACATTGAAGTTCTGTTTATCCACTTGTGTTGGACTGAAACGAATGATTTGACAATAAATATAAATATTCTGTTATGTAGTCCAAGGCTTAAACCCATTTATATTTATATACAGTTCTATACGTTCTGTGGTTTAGCTCTAAATATAATAGTCATTCGAATCTCGTTTTTATATGGCTTTGAAAAATAAACTTCAATAACAGTGCAGATCAAGAGAATTCATAAAATTATTAAGAATCTTGCTTATTCAATATGCCCTGTTACTTTTGTAACTATAAAATCCATGATTTAAATAACATGACAGAAGGAATTTAATCAGGGATTTAATGAGTTAGGTCAAAATGAGATCTAATTATAAGAAAGGTCTCCCTCTCTTACTCTTGGGTACTCATGAATAACCCAAAATCAATGTGTTCTACCAAAGTTGACGAATAAAGTACATTTTGACCCGGGGTTGACGTCATATTACCCTCGATGGCTATATTTTTCTAGCCAGGCTAATTTCATTAATTGAAATTGTTTTTCAAAATATAAGTGACAAAAAAAATGATAAATTCTGTACTATTTTAGCAGGATACATCAGATCCATCTAGTTAAATTTTTTCTATTCTATTTATGACATGAAGTCCCGGGTTATTAACATTTTATTTATCAATATGAACTGGTCTTTACCTTTGTTCGCGAATATATTAGAAAATCAAAATGATCTTGATAAACTTACAAACAATGAGCTGCAGTTAATATAAATTGTTCATTGATAATAACTCCGCCACAGAAGTGCAGATCCTTATCAAACTTGACGGTACCTATAAATTCTGAACGCGTCGCGTGCAAGGAAACGAGCCAGGGGTATTTATGCTCAGCCGCAGTTGCACCATGGACAATTCTACTTTGAACCCGGCCATTGTCCAGATCAGTTAGTCCGCAATGTCCTAAACTCATTGGATTTCTGTCCGGATTTTGCAATTCTTGTTCACAGAGTTGTAAACAATTTCTGTTCGTTTGACAAACTGTACGACAATTACATGCGATTCGATTCACATTCAGAATAATTATAGAAATCATAATTAAAATCATTGTATGTTTCGATTGTATTATAATATTTAACTTTAAACCCAATAAATCTGAGTCGGAATCAAATCTGTTTTATAAGATTATGTTTTAATTAAAATTTCTGTAATTCTATCCTTAAAGGGTGTCCATTATGATGCTCAAGGTAGTTGCGCAAATAGGCTCTAGATTATTTAGAAAACATAGCCGTTATTTTCTGATTATAATACTCATAAAAGCGCATAATTCCAAAGCTAACCCCCCATCCCCTGGTCACATGTGTGCTAGATAATATATTTTATGCCGCTAGAAAAATACTGTGCTTGATGCTTTATAGACTGGAATAAGTAAAGCATAAAATGAGATAAAGTTACAGAGATTTTGAAAGCAATTAATTGATTAAAATTCGATATTTCTTTCAAAATATATGGAAATCATTGATAAATGAATTCATTGCAAGGCTTTCAAGAAATTCAATGAATTGAGAAAATAAGTCATTAATTGATTAAACTATTTGTCAATACTTTGACTGCATTTCTGCTTATGTTTACTCGAGATATAAATATTGTATATATTTATTAGAAATCGAGAGATAACTTGAAATATTCCATGTTTATGAGCAAGAACAGATAAAGCATTGACAAATAAGTATTTTACCCTCCATAGAATTCCACCCCCTGTCTGACGCACATTCGCTTAACACTGATCAGTCTTATCTAAATAGTGATAATTTATGTAAAGAAGAATTTTTGTGTAGAAAATAATAGACAGAATAGTTTAAAAGTTTAATTAAAATACTGTTAAACTACTGTTAAAATTGATAACTGTGCAGATTCTACAGAATATGCTAGATAATTCCGGCTTGTTAAATAAATAGTTTGAAATATATTGCACTTCACAGATGTCATGCGTTTTTCAATATTGAATACAAGTTTCAGAATAGTTCCGATACATGGGCTCAGAAGATAGGGGTCGACTAGTTTTATTCAATCAACTAGAAGGTCAATTTAATAAACTGGTACAAATTGCATAATAGACAAGAATAATTATCAAGGCTTACAATTGTTCATTCGGCTAGCAAATAATTAGTACCGATGTCACTTAAAAAGTTGTAGAACGGGCCGAACCTAATGTGTAAACTGTATTGACTTTAACATTGAGTTGAACATCGATAACGATAGAGTGAACCGGCGTTTGAAGTCATGGCATAAACAAACGATTATTTTATTGCAGTATTTCTACGAAATGAATGTATGCATACATTCAGTACATTCAGCGCACAATACATG